>JAWDJW010000072.1:0-12365 GCA_033119265.1 Coniosporium uncinatum
ATGAGACGTGGTCCAAATTCTATGATTGCGGCTTAAAAGACGGCTAAAAGAGCTCAGACGTTGGCTTGGAAAAAAGCTCAAAGAGAGATGCCCTACAGGTTTCTCACATCGTCTATGTACCTGGATGCGCCGGCCAAATGAAGTACAAGCACGACAAGTCGTACAACATGTACATCCATCACAATGCTCATTCAGAATGCCCCGATCGCTCTTGACAATGCAGAAACAATCGATAAGCACGCAGTATACCGATCAGCCTCCTTCCCATGCGCAGTACCCATCGCAGTCGCCTAGCATGGGTAGCGCAAATCCAGCTTCACGTCCGGTATAGCTGTCCATGCCTCCGGTGAAGCTTTTCAGGAGTCGAAGAAGTGCGCTGGAGTCTAGACATTGAAGTCGACCACAGAACGGACAAGTGGCGGGTACGGATCTCCTATCCAAAAGTCACGCTTCCGTTCAGGAGCCGCTTCAGCAAGGATCTGCACTCAGTGAGTCGGACTCGGCATCACTATTTGCACGCATACCCTCTTTGGTTCCCTGCTATCAAGAGAACACTTCCCGATTGCCCGCGAAGGCGGGTTTTGACTCTTAGCCGGCTTCTGCGGTCCAATTAGACGACGTGTCGGCGGCCCGTATCCCTGATCGTCTCCGAAGCAGCTGTCGTGCCCATGACTGATTAAAGGAAATGGTGAGGCCAGCAACACAGGGACGGCTGACCGGCATGTGATCACTCCAAAAGCCGCTTCATGCATCTTGGAGCCAGAGAGCGAACGCTCGACGTCGAGCGTCCGCTAGTTGGAACATAGTCTGAACAGCTTTCGGGCCATGCAGATCTTCAGGTGCTCGGTTCATTCGATGAAAGTCAGTGAAAACGGGCAAGAACCATTTCCCTTGGTACAAAACTTCTTCCAAAGTCCGCTAAGCCTCCGAATGCGCCATCGATGCTCCAGATAAAAATTTCATTGATTGACCTCAAACGTCGCTCCTCACTGCTTTAGCATTGCCAGTATCCACACCCAACCCTCTCGCCCTCTCCACAATATGCTCTCCCGCGGTCTTAACAACCTCATCCTCTTTCCCCTCATACGGCGGAATGCCCTCCGCTTTCAGCACTTGCAGCGGTACCGCATCTTCCGGCCTCACAAAATAGACGATGGAATACCGCACAAATTCACCTTGAGGTCCCGGCGCGGGCAGAACCCTGTGTTTCCCAGAGTTCAGGACCCCGTTCGAAAACCTCGTCATCGCGTCCCCCAGATTACAAATCGCATACCCTGGAATGGGCCTCACGTACTTCCACTCCCCCTTCTCACTGTGCCGGCTCGAGGACCAGAACTTTGAGCCATCCGGATCCTCGGGCTCCCAGATCTGCAGGCCGCCGAGCCAATTGAAGAGCAGCGTGATGGAGCCGAAATCCGTGTGCGCCGGCGTAGCGATTTGTTTCTCCAACGCCGCGGCAGCGGAGAGGGGCGGAGAGCGCGTCATGCGGACTTGATCGCCCGAGCTCTGCGTGATGCGATGGCGGTTCGTCACTTCCTCTTCCGGAAGACCTAGTTTTTCGCCAATGAGCTTCAGGATGCCGAGGCCAGTCTTGTGGGCCGTGGTAACGAACGGCTCAAAGAGGTGCTGGTTGGACTTGACGGTCGAGGGGATGGGCCAGGAGGCGTTGTTGATGATGCTGTCTTTGGCCGTGTTCATGAATTCGGCGGTGTCGAGGGTGCCGCTCGCGTCGGTCTTGGAGCCGCCGGCGTGTTTGTAGCCGAAGATGGTACCGGTGTTTTGCATCGAGCATTTTTTCTTTTCTTCGAGGGGGAGTTTGAAGGTTTCTTCGGCTATGCGCGCCATGTTTAGGGAGCCTTGCTCGAGAGCTTCGCCTTGGGGATGGTCACGCGTGGAGAGGTAGAAGAAGCCATAGGTTTTGCATGCTTCGAACAAGGCGTCAATCTCAGCGGTGTCTTTCGAAAGCAGCTTTGCTAGGGAGATCTTCTTAATGGGCGCGGTAGGTATGTCGCTCGGAAACGGTGGGTATCGCTGAGGGTCAAATTCGGGGACGTCAGAGACAGTTGCCATTGTCCGTGTGCCGACCATGATGAAAGGTATTTGTTTTGAAGATTTGATAACAGAGAGACGTGTGTCCAATAGTCCGCTTGCGATGAAGGCGGAGGCACGCGGTAGTCGGGTTGTGAACATACAGAAATTGTTGAGGAACAATTGAAAGCCGGCCTATGACGGGAAGCTGAGATGGTGATGTGCTTGAGTACTACTGAAAGATATAATAATATATATCTCCTACCAGCGGAATTTGTATGGAGGTCGAGTGCCTGCTCATGTGCCGGGCGGATCTACAGCCCCGCTCCTCGCAAGGCCGAACTGCGGCAGTCTCGAGTAATCTGTCAAGCCGGACACGCCAGAGTGACTGTGGCAAGTTCTTTCGGAAAATACAGCGGAGATGTTCCGCGCGCTGGCTGGGAGAACCCATGAAAGAGCGGAAGACGAGAAATTCATGAGAGATTGTTGGACTTGTAGAGATTCTAGAGTGGGCTGAATGAGCAAGCTCGCTCTTCCCATACGCGTCAACCTGCTTGCGCGGAAGGCTTGACAACGGTATACTTATTTACGACACCATCCACTCGCCAGAGACGGAACGAAACTCATGACTCCAAGTATCATGTCGTTGGAGATCGTTGGTGACAGCTTCGACTTACGCTCGTTCGCGGAGGCGCTCGAGGCTGTCGGCCCGATATCTATGCCCTCCTCCCTTTTGGACCGGTTCGATATCGAAGAACAGCACAACTGCTGTTGTAGTACCGTAGCCATCGTGAAAAACAGAGGTTGTAATACCGATTGTTGAACATACGAGGTTCTCATAAAGACTGCTCCCATCTCCTATGCCGCGATGATTCACCCCTCAGGCGTCGAGGTGCGGTTACTCTCCGACCCATCCTACGCCCAACTACCCGAACGTAATGGAGTTGTGACCATTCATCCCGATTAGCGCTTCAGCATATCTGCTATTTTCCACCCACACTTCCGTCTCCGCGGCAACCACGGCGCGTGGGCCACAGCATGCATTGATGGGCGAGACGTAATCATGGACTATCCAAAGAGCATAATGCCGGACAAGTTCATACGGAAGTTTTGGCAGTACAGGGTGGAAGCACAGAGGGTCTGGTCGTGAGGATAACTTGATGTCGACAACAAGAAGGCCGGAGAGAACTTCTACTTCGATGCGACAATCAGGGAAGTAACGGTTAAGGTATGGCATGTGGATAGTGCTGTCTGGAGCGAACACATGAAGTATCCTCGAACAAGACAATTTTGGACCGCTCCGTATGAGTTCAATTTTGTGCTAGGACCGAGGGGTATGTGCATGGTGATCAATTTATGGGTTAAGATGTAGCTAAGCGGACATCAGGTTACACCCTTGACGGAGGGCTATCACCCGCCATCAAGCACGAGCGCGACACACCCGCACCCACGTTCCTCGCTTCAAAAGTACCGTTTGCAATACAGCTCTCAGTCTTACCGCTGAAGGAAGACCCAGACCGAGGATTACTGATAAGAGGAACTGTTGGACTGGAAACAAAAGGTGCAGCCACGAAGCTGCAAAACCTGCAGTTGCAAGCACAGCGACGTGGAGCGAAGCGTTGGGCGAAGAGAAAGATACAGAAGCAGGATCGCCGGAAGAAGTTGCACGCTGGATAGTCTCCGAGACTTTACAGACATAAATGAGCACCTACGCTCAGGGGTCTTGGAATACTGACTCGTTTGATCTTACGGTTGCATCCTAAGTCGATTGACACAATTGAGAGATATGTAATTGCAGGCGCTTGCAGTTCCCTCGGCCGCCGCGAGTCAAACAGAAGGATGCCGATCCCTAAGCGCAAATACCGATGAGATTTGCGGCCTACCGCTCAGGATCCAATGGCGATCTTGTTCTTACGAAGAGCGAGTCCAGGGCTGCTGCAAGAGTTTCATGCCTGATCAATGGCGTTGTCGATTGACTCGATCAGTCTTTCAGATCCGATTGCTCATCTGAGAAGGTTGCTGTTCATGTGGCATCTATTGTTCAAGATCCTCAGAAAGTTTTTCCAGGCGAAACAGTATTGAGTGACCGAACGCGGCTCAATAAGAGCTCTTGTCGATGGATGATTGGAAGTGTGGTTTGGAGACGTCTCTGCGCTGGCAGCCCAGGGATCTAGGACTGTCGAGGTTCCTTAAGAAGTTGAGCTCCTCGACTCTTCAGAAGTTCGGGTAGAGGGATGGCAAGACCAAGTCAGCTCTCTATCTCATTGTGCATTCAACCGCTGACTCGTGATAAGCTGTGAGTATGAGTGTCTCGGGATGAATTTGTAAGACTGGAATGTTGCAATGCGGGAATGCATTGCAAGGGGGCTCACGTGCAGCAGTCACGTGGAGCAGCCCAGTATATATACTCGATGCGGGGCCCGGGTTACCTCATGAATCAGGCCCTTTCTGGAGGAAGCCAACTAGCGCAAGCGCTAGTAGCCCCCTCAAACTACCTACCCAATTACATCACTGCACCAACTCCCGCCAACTCCCGCCACCTCCCACTAACTTCCCGACCAATCACATCCCACCACCCCTGCCCAAGCCGAGAGTTCCTCCAGAAAGGGCCTGAGAGCTTTTGGTCGCGCGTTTGGTGGGAATCTTTTGTTTTTATCACTCCTCCGAAGTTCGACGCGGTCGCGTTTCCCCAATATTCGAGCTATCCATATAAATGCTGCTGCATTCGGTACGTAAGATTTTCAAGAACATGAATATATGTATTGAATAGGTGTTCCTAGCTCTAGAATGTACCAAGTATATGTTCGCGCGAGACAGCTGGTTTTCGGTTCAACGCCTTCGTCACGTCGACACGATCGCGTCTCCAAACGACGTCAAAATAACTCCCATAAACTCCCTGAACACCAGGGCCCAGTCTGATAACGTAGAGGATCCCCCCTGACTATACCTTTCCGTGTTACATGTCGTTGTGTTGCGCAAGAGACATCGTAGAATCTTAATAGCATTCGGACCAATCAGGAGGCGTGTCCAAACTCCCGTAAACTCCCTAGCCAATTAGAGCATGTAGTATCTGAACAGGAAATACCTAGTATGTCCCTTCCATTATATACACGTCTAACACCATAGCTGTGGCTAAGCTAATATCATAGTGCTAACGAAACTCCCTACAACTCCCGCGAACTTCCTCGAACCTGTGCAGGGAGTAAAAGGGTGACGGTAGCAACCATGCCCCGGGTTACTGGTAGCGTGCGGCCGGTGCATAAGCCAGACGGTCGTAAGAAGCAGGTTAAGCGCGTTCGTACCCGTCGAGAAGAAGAGGCAGCTATCGATAATATTATTAGTGCCGGAACACAGCAAGAGCGTATTACGGCTCTTGTTAACGAGACTCCGATCTCTAGCCTATCCTTAATCATTGATCTGGCGAGAGCGAAAGACAATATTCATCTACAACCTGAGATTATATCAGCTTGCTTGCAAAGCGTGCTACTTGCTATTGAGCCTACGTCGATTCGTATGCCGCGGTCTGAGCAGGTTCGTTGTCTACGACGGTTGATATTCGGCAAGGGTGATACACTTTTAGTTGCGCGTACGGGCTTCGGCAAGAGTCTCATCTTCCATGCGTTCTCTGTGCTTACTGGTAAGATCACCATCCAGATTATCCCATTGAGTAAGCTCGGGGACGAACAGTTAGCCGATATTCGAAAGATCCCCGGGACGAACCCGTGCCTGATCACAGCAGACACGAAGAAGAGAGAACGAACACTCCTTCAGGATATCAAGGCTGGCGTATACACACATATCCTCCTTGGGCCCGAACAGGCGTCGTCTAGGCTTTTTAGATCGGTGTTACGGGATACTGTCTTCCAATCTCGCGTCGGTCTAGTTGCGATTGATGAGTGCCATCTCGTGCGTTCATGGGAATCTTTCCGACCAGAGTTCAGTATGTTGGGTGAGCTAAGAATACTCCTGCACAACGACGTCGTTTGGTTTGGGTGTACGGCCACGCTGGACTCCGCGACAGAACGAGTAGTGCTGTCTAATACTGGCTTCAGATCCGTCGGCTGTAATCCATATCAGACAGAGGTTATTCGAACGTCGATCAATCGTCCAGATATCAGTATATGTGTGCGGCCGCTGGTGTCAGGCCAGTTGAGGACATTTGGCGCGCTATATTTCCTCCTGGATACATCTTGTGATCGAGATGGCTCCCCAACTCCGATGGACATTCCAAAGACTATAGTCTTCGTGGATAGTCGGGCAGACGTGGCCCGCGTTGCTACGTATCTTCGACAAGCCCTTATTGCGAAGACTGCGACGATTGATAGTAATAAATACGAGGCCGCCACTAGTGCTGTGTTCTGCGTGTTTGATATCGTGGAGATATTCACCTCACATGTCTCGAAACACGACCGAGACGTTCGGTACCAGGATTTCGCATCGCTTACGTCTCGTATTCGTATTATGATTGCTACAACGGCTTTAGGGATGGGCGTAAACGTACCTGATATTAGCCGAGTGGTGTTATGGAAGTTCCCTCTAACTAAGGACCTCGGCGACTACTGGCAGCGGCTTGGTCGAGGCGGTCGAGGACCCGGTCGGACGAGTATAGGCTACATCTTCCTTCCATATTGGGTCTTCGATTCCGAAGGACGTTATAGGCCAACTCCGGTCAGTGGCAGCGAGCAACCTAAGGCAGAGCCACGTAACGCTCGGCGGCGGGTGAGGAGTACGCGGCCAAGCCAACTAAGCCAAAGCCAGAGTGTATTAGAGATTAGCGACGTAGACAGTGTCTGCTCTATAAAGTCTGATAAGAATGGTATAGACGGGAATAGTGTTCGATACTGGAGCAAGGCGGACCAGATAAGGCGAGAAGGATTAGCTCCCGAATGGCGAGAGCTCGTCAACGGGCCCTGTCATCGCAAAGCCTTCCTATCGTATCTCGGAGAGGATAAGCTACCCATATACGCGTTGTCGCTTCCGGCGCCTAAGGAGTTGTGTTGTAGTCGGTGTAATCCAGCACTCTTCCCTCTCGTCTTTACACAGGAACCGGACGCTGTCGTGTTGCTCACCAAACCACGGGCTAACACAAGGGCTGGTATGGCACTATCGCTGATTGATAGCTGGGCTACTGAGCAGGCGAATATGCAGTATAGTCATCCCTTCCGAAGGTTTCCCATGCCCGCGTCAGCTTATATGCCTACGGATTGCAGATGGCAGCTTGCTTACCTCTTCAATAAGACTACGTCCTTGTCACAGGCCATACTTGACGTGGAGATACTGCGTGCTGAAGCTCCTGCATCTAGAACGTGGCTTGATAATAGGTCGTCGAGCGATGACTTGGTCGAGTGTCTACGCGGGATAGCTCGGCAGGTAGATGCAACATACCGAGAGCGAGCAGCAGCTATGAAAGAGGCGTCTAGGAGGAAGCGCTCGGCCGCTACCTCTGGGGCGGATGGCAATGCTGAGAGCTCTACGCGTACCGCTCATGTATCAGCTAGAACTATCGATGAGAATCATGCCAAAGTACGCTCTAGCGACGACAATCTCGCAAGGAGAGTTTGTGAACAAGAAGCTATCCGGGCTAGTCAGCGCGAAACAGACGGTGAGCTAAGTAGGTGGGTACAGACCGTCCTGACACCATCTACGGTATCACAGTCAAGCCCAATACCAGACACTGCTACACCAAACATGCGCCGGATGCTTGAGGTTATTACTCGCGTACGCGCCTTTGACACGAGCGGTCCATTGCTTTCCTCGTCACAAACTACTAGATATGCAGACGATACACCTGCTACTACCGCTCGAGAGAGTCATTCCGCAACCGTAGCTCTGAGGCCCGAGTTGGTCATGACCCCTGACGACGGCCAGTCGATTGTATCACTATCACAGCATACGATCTGTGGTACCCGGGATACAAGACCTATAGCGACAGCAACGGGGCGACAATCAAAACATAGAGCTAGTCAGTCGCTCTCTCATACGCCGAATACTACGCCGAAGCGGAGCAAGGCGCCGCTTGCAGAACGAGATCCAAATGGAGGCCTTAGCTTGACATTCTCTCCGACCACAAGAGCTGGGCGGAAGAGGACACTGACACAAAAAGGAACAGAGAACAGTATGAGATGAATGGTTAGGGAAGTAGCGGGAGTTTACGCAAGTTTACGCAAGTTTGCGCATGTCGTATGGGACCTCTATAATAGCATAGTCAGCATATGTATGACTTTCTCCCTTACCTTGGCGTATCCTAGTGGCGAGGCAGCGGTCCGGCAGGGCAGCTCGCAGGACTTCTTCACCCACGCTCATATTCCCGCCCCACAGCCGCGAGATACGGAGCGGCCTGCTGAATAGACACTCCGAGACGTGGGACAGCGCCGGGTTCATCTGGTACGCCGGAGATGTGGGTGGTCATGATACAGCAGCCTGGCCTCTAACGATACGTCGGGACATAGGGTCTGTCTGCGCCATCGAGCAATTTGTTAGCAGATGCGTATATGTATAAAAATGATTGGCTAGGGAGTTGTTGGTACTTCGCGCAAGTTGAGATTACATAAGGTGAATAAGCGTATGCTCAGTGAATGTGAAGGTTGGATATGAAAGAACACGCCAAGACGTAGAAGATGAATGAAAAAAAGTGAATGAATAAAGAGTGTGAGCACACAATAGTGACAGAACTCACGCTACTAACCTACCCTAATCTCCCGCAAACTTGCTTCAACTTTCTACAACCACAACCACAACCACCACCACCAACAGCAGCAACAACAACAATAACAACAACGACACTACTACCACTACCACCATGACTTGTCCGCCTGCTGTTTGGGTGCGGGCGCACCCTCAAAATGTAGAAATAAATGAAGCGCGCATGTTGGCTGTAGCCCGGCCTATTGGCCGAGGCTGGCTTAGATCTGGTCTCCGGTAAGTGAATTTTATACGCTTGGAGTGAGATGAGATATACTAACATATTGACAGCCGCCCCCTCCTGCCGCCGCCGCCGCCGCCCGCCTCCCTCCTTCTCCCCCCGGTGCCGCGCCCCGTCACAGCGCGGCAGCTGAGCTTCCAAGCTCGCTGGGGCTTTGCCGTCCAGGTCGGGTATGTAGTAGCGTTTTTCTTCAGTCAGCCTATATGGACCATGTCTAATGTTATATAGGGGCGGTATTAATTACCCTGCGGATCCTGCGCCCGCGCCTGCCGCCCTCCTCCGTCCGGTGCCCTCGCCCGCCCTCCCCCTGTCGGCCGCCGTCAGTGACGACGACGACGACGACGATGATGCTGCTCCGTTGGAGCCGGTTAGGGGGTGGGATTGGGATGAGGAGATGGAGGATGAGGAGATGGGGAGGGAGAGGGAGAGAAGAGAGGATGAGGAGAGGAGGGAGAGGGAAAAGGAGAGGGAGAGGAGGGATGAGGATTGGGCGAGGGTGAGAAGGGAAGAGGGGTGGGGGACGGAGGAGGAAGAGAAGGATGATGATGAGGAGGAGATGGAGGATGCTCTAGCCCTGTAAGCAGACGATCTCGTTATTCGATTAAACTAGCACTAATACCGTATAGTCCCCGCTCCGTCGCTGGTCCCGTCGCCGGCGCTGGGGCCGCCCCCCCTCCTGGCTCCCAGGCTGCGTTCGCTGCGTCCCAGCTCGCGGACGTCGTGCGGAGGCGTTGGGATTGGATTCCATCCAATTCCAAGGCCCCGTACTTGCCGACCGCGGTTGGGAAGTGGTGGACGCTGCCGGCCGGGGCTCCGGCGCTGTCGCGGGATCGCGCTGCGGTCCACGGCCACGTGGGCCGGATAATGGAGACGGATCTGGGGAAGAGGTTGGAGCAGCCGTGCGAGGGCTGCCAGGCTGCGGGCGATGAGTGCTGGGTCTATACGGACCTAGCAATTAAACACATCAGCTACGCTTCGCCTGGGTGTGCGCGCTGCATGTGGGGGAAGCGCAAGTGCTCCCACGGCAAGCGCACACCCAAGGTGAAGCGTGTGCCGACGTCTTCTCGCCCGCAGAATCTCGGGCCAAAGCCCCCAGGTGGTCCACCACCTGGCGCTGGTGGCCTCGTTTCGGTGTGAGGGAGGAGAGGAGGGGATAGGGCGTCGCATTTAGCAGTCTAGTGGCGTAGCTTCTTCTTCTTCACGGGCAAGCTTCAAACCGTCTGTAGCGGACTGAGGGGTAATCCCAGACGACGCTACAGGTCGGGGAGGGCCCAACCGTAAGAGAAGTTGCCTCGTCGCCGGGCTTGCTGGCGTGCGTAAACCTTCCCCTCCCCGAAGTCGCTTGCGAGTAGAGTAGAATGCAATCCTTGACCCTTCTGTGTTTGACCCTATCTTCTAAGCTCTTACTGTGTTGTGCCCTACGCTGGTTAGTGATATGTATAGTTGATATGAGCGCGACAATGGCATGTATCTAGATGATGAGGACGTCGGCCGTATATCGGTCAACCGGTATGTCCCGAATCGTAGAGCCTCGTCTTATTGGACAGCAAGTTTAGGCAAGTTCACGCAAGGTTGGGGGAGTTTGGATCATAGAATCTGATTGGCTCGGAACTTCGTGAGAGTTGGAGATGGACTTTTCTCTTTCTATACTTCCACTTGTACCATAACAGTCGGGTCTTCTGCTATGTTTAGATGCGTGTCTTCCATACCACTGATATCAAGACATGCACCTTCAAGCTCTCTACCTACTTCTATATCAATATCCTCATTCGCTCTAGGTACAGAGATACTAACCACGCCCGGTCGATCTGCGTTGAATATTGCTACTTTCTTTGCCAAATTCTCCATACCATCTCGCATGATGTCTGGAGAATCATAGAAGCCAACGAAACTAGCTAGTTGGGTCGTATTTCGTGGTACTGCAAGGCCGCCCTTTAGTAGGTTACTCGCAAGTAGGAACATATCCGCCACGACATTAGCAGTCGTATGCGTCCCAGGCATATCCTCTCCAAACCAGTCTTCCATCTTCGCGCGAAGCGAGCGTATCCACGTATTTGATAGGCAAATACGGTTGAATATGATATCGTTGTCGTGCGTGGAGTTCTTATAACACTTGATCTCAACCTTACAGAAGTGGTTTAAGTGTTCGAGGCTAAGATCGATTGGCTTATGCGTACTTGGCCGGCCCTGCCAGTTGACAAGACCGGACGCTAAGATTGATCGTTGTAGGGCGATGTCGTTGACAGGGGAGAGGTTCCATCTGTAATGTAGCATCTCGTAGCCGTAGTTACGCTGCGCAGCTCCAAAGAAAAGCACTGTAAGAGGATCTACGAGATACTGAAGGAGCCCAATATCGGCACGCTTCACAGCGTGGCGGACCGTTAAGAACAGTTCGGTCTCCTGGAGGAATCGACACATAGTACGGAACTCGATATCACCATGGGGCTTCCCGTCTACATTGCCGTCCCAAGCTTGAGCCGTAAATGCAGTTACCCGAACATCCTCGATAAGTTCTATGAACTGCACTGGTGTAAGCACGGCGATAAGAGTAGAGACGGCGTCGACGCCGTCGAACACGAAGCTATCAGGCACGTAGCCCCGGCGCTGCATAGTAGCGTAGAACAACGCGGCCACACGAGCAGTAAATCCTTGGGCAACTACAGGCTCGAGCAGATGATATTGAGCCTTATCGCGGCTACACTGAGTACGGCCCCACATGATAATGTCGGCTTGTATACAATGGTGTGCCTCTAGTCTTTTCCCATAGAAAGGGCTATCCCAGTGAGTGCGGACGATCGTGTTGAGTAAGTTCATCTGGATATGGAACCATGCCGGCAGCCCAAGCAGCCAGTCTCGCTTATCGTATGGTCGTCGCGCACGAGACTGCTCAGCTTTAACGGACCTGATATGGTGCGCCGTAAGCTGGTCTCCGTGTACTAGCCATAGTCGTTCCCGGAAGTCATCCTGCGCGGTGATATCGTTGGGGTTCTCTGGTGACTGGAGGCGTAATTGATCAAGAAAGATGCTTTGATGTACCCCATAGGTGCCCTGGATAGTGCCTTCGTCTTCGTATATAGCACCGAATTGCCAGAACTGCGTCTTGTTTGCCTTGAGAATATCTAGACGCGGCATCTGAGGGAAGCTTTCTGTATCATCGCCCTGGAAAACCCTATTAACACCAGGCGCATGAAGCCGTTTTATAGCATCGGCGATTAGACTACGTGTAATCTGTGGAGTGATCTCGCTCCCAGCCACACCGGGCGACCGATATATATCATTGACGTCCAGTGTAATAGAAGGGTTGTGCATAGACTGGTTAAGTCCCGCTTCTGGGATCTCTGGACATAGGACGATTGCGGCTGTTGTAAATGCTACCATACTAGCACTGTTACCGAGATCCTCGTCTCTCTCAGTC
>JAWDJW010000073.1:0-12323 GCA_033119265.1 Coniosporium uncinatum
TTGAGCATGGTTCGGGTCTCGGTCTAGAGGGTCTGCTTGTCTCATGTTCAGCAGCATGCGGTGAGTGCTGATACAATGCATTTCACTACTTGAGACAAGGGGACCAAGATGGGCATTGAAGTCGAGCCTAAGACTCAAAAGGGTCTGGGTTGGCCTGACGAACTGTCTCTCAAAAGCGGACGCGGGGAAGAGATGGTAGCTTCCACAGACGGCGGCCGTCGGCCGAGAAAGTATTGTGGACCGATCTGTACGTTGATGGGTCGTCCCGCTGCGGCTGACGTACATTACTATGGTGGAGCAAATCGCTCGACGACATTACCCTCGTCTCGGTCAGTTTGAGGAGAGTCTTCAGGGAGTTTGATGGTCGAGTCTGCTGTTCCAAGAAGAAGTTGTCAGAGCATGGAGTATCGTCGTATAGACGCGAAGCAACGCCACGCGATGCAACGACATTTGCGGTGACGCTTGAGTACAATAGAAGTGACAGCGGCACGCTTGTCCGATACTACGGGAACCATGAGCAGATCGGGCAAGGCTACAAGCGAGTGTTTCTGCAAGCTGTCGGCTGTCGAGCCAATGTGATGGACGCGAATGGACATCTGTGGCATCTCTCCGCAAGAGGCTTTTCCTTTCCTTATCGACGGTCGGGGCATCCGGCAGCTTGCGGCTGTGGCTGTAGGTTGCGGTTCTGGCTTGATCTGTCTTCATGCAGGCAGAAAACCCCTTCGACGCTGGATGGAAGATGCTTCATACTGTGGATATAGGAGTGCATTGTGTGCGTCTAGCAGTAGTTCTCAGGATACATGTAAGCGCTGTACCTGGTAGACGGCTTCTCATCCAGATCACTTTGAGCGGTTGGAGTCTACACACACACTGAAAGGTTCGTCCCGATGAAAGGCCTGTAGCGATCATGGGACGCACCCGAATCTGTAATTCATCCCTGCCACGAACTAGAAAGTCTGGGACAAAATTGCGATGGTTCTGCAGTAGTCTCTAGACTAGCTCGAGTGGATCTGGGTGCAGTTGAGGCACAGAATCTGAGGCCATGGCAGGTCTGAGATGTTCCTGGCCGAGTCCAGCTGAAAAGTCCAACGTCTCCACGTCTACGGCTCGCTCAATCCGGTCGTGGCCTGGCTCGTGAAGTGGCAGTCAAACGAGCCGGCAACGAAGACTCGCCTAATGACCCATGCACAGGATTCATGGCGAGCACCGAAGATGTGAATCGTACTGGAGCGGTGAGGTCAGGTCAGGAGGATAAGTTATTGATCTGAGAAGAGGGAGGGAGAGGAGCTTCTCGCTACCGTCACTCACTCGGTTGTTCTCGCGGCGTTTTCCTGTCAAGTCAAGCCACCGATAGCGTCACGTTCCGGTTGGCAGTCCCAGACTTTTCATCAGTGTTGATACTCCGTACCCGTACTGTACCCTGTTCAACCCAACCGAAAAAAGTTCCTCTCCTCCCTGCTCAATCTGACATGCAGTAAATTAGTCTCGAGTCTGGAGATCCCCTTTGATACTGTAGTAACTGTACCCTGTTCATCCGCCAGCCGGATCTCCCCAATCGTCCAACGAGCAAGGCCCCCGTCAGCCTCAACCCTACCCGCTCTTCAGACAGATCATTTCCCTGCAGCACCGCACTACCCCGCCGAGCGTCGAAGCCTCCTACGATCTTTGACCTCGACCTCTTTACCTACATCAAAGAGGCAGCTCTTCCCTTCCCTTCGACCCAGCTGAAGACCTCTATCGTACCTCGAATCATAATCTGGTCCGCGACAATCATCCAAGACCTGAGCTGGTGACCCTACGACCGCGCGTCTACTCTACCAACGTTATGTCTTTCTTTCCAGGACAGCAAGGCTATGGTGGGCAACCTCACAATGGTTACGGCGCACCCCCTCCGCAACAATATCCTCCTCAAGGTTATGGTCCTCCGCAAGGCTATCCGTAAGTTGCTCTGTATTCCAGCCCATCTCTCGTGCTAATCGCATCCTTCAGACCTCAAGGCTATCCCCCTCCGTCTCCTCAACCGGGTTACGGCGGCTACGGCACTCCACCTCCTCAGCAGTATGGCTACAATCAAGTATGTTCTCTAAGCATGCCGTCGTCGGTTTGTAGTACTAACGCGATGTCAGGGCCCTCCACCGCCAGGGCCGGGATACGGTTACGGCCCTCCGCAAGGTCCTCCTCAAGGCCCTCCTGCCGGCACCTACAGCCCGGGTCCTCGTAAGTCGGGATATCGTGTTGCGCTTGAGCAGAAGCTCATAGATTACAGCACTACCAACCATGAACAACAACGCCTACAACCAAGGCAACCATAACGCACCCCCTCCTCCTCCTACCTCGTCGCAATCTTTCGGTCACGGAGCTCCCAACGGCTACTCCTTCCAATATTCCAACTGCACGGGACGGAGAAAAGCTTTGCTTATCGGCATCAACTACTTCGGTCAGCGCGGACAGCTAAGGGGATGCATCAACGACGTGAAAAACATGTCGGCATATCTGAACGGCCATTTCGGATACAAGCGGGAGGACATGGTTACCTTGACAGATGACCAGCAGAACCCGATGAGTCAACCAACGAAAGCGAACATCTTGAGGGCGATGCATTGGCTAGTCAAGGACGCGAGGCCGAACGATTCCCTTTTCTTCCACTACTCCGGTCAGTATCCCTCCTGTTTCCAATTTCGCGCATGCACTGACAAATTTAGGTCACGGTGGGCAAACCAAGGATCTTGATGGCGATGAAGAGGATGGATATGATGAAGTCATCTATCCCGTCGACTTCCGAACGGCAGGCCACATTGTTGACGATGAGATGCACAGGATAATGTATGTATTGCCTGCTCCGGTACTTCAGTCCGCGCTAACGTTCTCGCAGAGTCGGGCCCTTGCAACCTGGCGTTCGGTTGACGGCTATCTTTGATTCGTGTCACTCTGGCTCCGCTCTCGACCTTCCTTACCTCTACAGTACCCAAGGTGTGCTCAAAGAGCCGAATCTTGCCAAGGAAGCCGGCCAAGGCTTACTTGGTATTGTCTCAAGCTATGCTCGCGGCGATCTTGGCGGCATGGCTTCTACAGCTATGGGTCTCTTCAAGAAAGCCACTTCCGGTAGTGACGCATATCAACGGAATATACGGACGAAGACCAGCCCCGCGGACGTGATCATGTGGAGTGGCAGCAAAGACAGCCAAACCAGCAGCGACGCGTCAATAGCAGGACAAGCAACAGGCGCAATGAGCTGGGCTTTCATCACTGCACTGAAGAAGAACCCACAACAAAGTTACGTGCAGTTGTTGAACAGCATCAGAGATGAACTAGAAGGACGATACGACCAGAAGCCACAGTTGAGTTGTAGCCATCCGTTGAGTAAGTTACTTCCGCAACAAGATGTGTCCAACAACCGCTGATCGAAACGTAGATACCAATCTATTGTATGTCATGTAAAAGTTGGGTCTTGTTGCATTCAGGCGTTACGTTGATACCTATTTTCGCGGCACCAACATATTTGGTTGGACGGCCAAGACGGGCTCTGTAGGTAGGGAGTTTGTCCAAGGCCGGTGGCGATTGGCGTCTCTCACCATCTTCTGCGGTCTCCATCGGCCACTTCATCCTAGTATAGCCGTATATCCATCTTTTTTTCCCTGTGTCCGGTCCCGTTCGAGTACTCCATTTTCTGCCCCACATCCGGCTACGGATTCCGAATGCACGCTCTTGCGTGCGGCTGAGGATAGCTGAGCAAGCAGTGTTTCATCTTGCGGTCACCAACTCTACAATATGCAAAGAATGCGGTCCTGCATGTAGATCTTTTCCAGTCCACGATGCATGCCTACTGTATATCGTCGCGGTGGGCATCGTGGCGGCTTTTGCCCGCGCCGAGATTCAAGAGGTCTCAAACATTACATGAAGCCCAAGTCTCACCATGAATGCGCGCACAAGCACTCTGCAGGTGAGTCAAACACCAATGTGCTGTGCTGTGGCTGCATTTTGCACGTGATCCTTTCCAGAAGTCAACGTCACGTGCGATACTCCAGAACGCCCGACGTCATGTTCCATTCGACCGCACCACCTCCTCAGCAGCAGCAGCAGCAGCAGCAGCAGCAGCAGCAGCAGCAGCAGCAGCAAGCACCGTTGCCACCTGTACCGGAGTCTCAGCACGTCTACCGCGATGTCGCTACCTACAACCTCCCTGGCGATCGCAAGATCAAAAGGCGTCTGTACATCATGTCCAACGGCCCACCACCTCCCATCGTAAAGCCCGCCAAGACTCCTCCACAGGACCCAGCCCATGGCGCCGCATTCATCTTCCTCCATGGTCTGGGCGACGACGCGGACGGATGGTCAAGTACGCTTCTATATCTCCACCACCACCACTACCGACAATGAACTCCTTGCGGCGACCCGGGATGGCAACTGACGAGAGAACAATCAGATCTAGCAGACCAATTCCAAAACGCGGGCAAACTGCCGCATATGCAGTGGATCCTGCCCACCGCGCCCGAGAACCGCGACGCCATGCAACGCGCCTGGTACTCGCCCACGCGCCTCTCCCCGTTCGCGTCCAGCAGGCCCGAGCTCGACGACCCGGAAGATGAGGAGGGAATGCTGCGGAGCGTCGAGGGCGTCGAGGCGCTCATCGACGAGTTGATGAAGAGAGGCGTGCCGCCGAATCGGATTGTGCTGGGGGGCTTTTCGCAGGGCCATGCAGTGACGATGTTGGCTGGGTTGACGTCCGCGAAGGCGCAGGGGTTGGCGGGGTTGGTTTGCTTGAGTGGGTATTTGCCGCTCGAGGGGAGGATTCAGGGGTTGAGAGCGCGGGCGGGATTGGCGGAGACGGTGGGGATGGTGAGTATGTTTGTGGTGAGGGGGATGAAGGATATGTTGGTGCCGAAGAGGTATCATAGGATGCAGATTGAGAAGTTGGAGGCGTTGGGGGTGGAGATGGGTGGGGTGGAGGTCAAGGAGTATGAGGGGTTGGGTCATAGTACTTGTGCCGAGGAGATTCGGGATTTGTGCGCTTGGTTAGAGAAGGTCGTTCCTGCGTTGGAGTAGGTCGTTTTTCTTCCGACAAGCTTGCTTATGTTCAGAGCTCGTTCTACGTTGTTGCATGTCATGATGTCGCGTTCTTCTACCGGTTCTTAGGTTACTGAGGCTGCTTGTTCAATGTTTGCACTTTTTCTCCAGATTCCATTTGTTCTCGAGCTATGTTTCTCGTTATCGACTGTCACGAAGCTGTGTTTCATTCGTCAATTGCTACAAGTTGTGTTTCGTTTTGTAGTGCGCAATCGAAGACGTGAAGGAACGCAATCCACGGCTCGGAAAATGGCTCGTACCGCGTCCTGTTCGCGTTAAGATCGCATATGTTCCGAGCCTCAACTCCTCGTCGAGTCATCTTACCAGTTCAATGCACAATAGTTTGCTTCAAACAGACATGACTTCGCCTCATTATCCGGATATTGTGCCTTTCCGCTTCATGGACCTGCCCACGGAGATCCGCTTAGACATCTACGAGCACTGCTTTATAGAGCACTACGCAATTTCACTACTACAGGTCTCCAAACCGGTCCATCGTGAGTCTGTCGACGTCTTCTACTTTGCCTACACTTTCGAATTCGATCTTGCGTGCCGCCTCTACAGATGCTGGACATCTCTGGGCGTGTACGGCAAGCCCAAGAACACGGCTGGCATGACGTCGCATCTTCGGAGAATGCACTCAATACGAGTCTTCACCTTTCTTAGTGAGCCGCCCCCAGGGCTACAGATGCAATATCCGTTTGCATTTGACGCGGATAACATCCCGGGGGTTATGTGGACGTACAACGACCAAAAAAAATACGAACACTCGCTCCGAAGACACGACTTTGTTGACGCGATCAGAACATCGAAGAAGCTACGCTATGTGGAGGTGATCATCGTCGGAGATCAATGGCCATCCAGGCGCTCCCCAGTCTCAGCACGCGGTACGCGAAATTTCGACTGCGTCGATGAGATGGACGGCTTCTGCGTTCCGGACGCTAGAGAAAATTGCAACTGTCGTCTTCAAAGCTATGGAGTTTTCTGGACACGAGCATTCGGAGATACCGTCGGAGATGTTGCCACGAACAGACAGCCTATCACGACATCTCCAGACGCACTACATTGTCATCTGGAGGCACCTGAAAGGAGTCCAGGGGCAATTCGAAGACTTCAGACGTTGTACTTCTCTGCCTTATAGCGCCTGGGACGACCTCCGCCACACGGAATTTCGCATTCTTGGCGCTTGCTTCCGCGGAGAACCAAGCAGTTGTCGCGCAGGGCATCATTTCACTGTCGGATTTGTGGAGGAATACAAGCAACGGCGCATTCGTAAGCCCGCTGTCCACGATCCTCTCTGACTTACCAGCACCCCCTTTGAACTCAGAAGACTGACCGTCAGCAGTGCTCTATTAGACAACGGACTATCAACACCTTCAAGCACAATCGCGGCCACCCAAATTGCCGCTTCGTCAAGCGGGCAAAAAACGGCTCACAGCCTTGGCTTAGCTTTACTGGAGACCATTTTAGGACTCCGGGCCAAGACCAAGGTCTCTTTCGGCACGCCTGACCTCTCTCTCTGTGCGGACCCGGCAAGCACACCACTTTCGCTTCTTGTACCGCTTCGTGAGGTCCTTGGGGCCGTGATGCAGATGGATGCCGAGGCTACAGGACACTTGAAGGAGATGAATGAGGTGTTGTGGATGGGGAGTGCTGAGACTCACGTGGATGGATGAGTGCCTCTAGCTGGTCAGCCAGCGGTGCCAACGCTTCTAGAGCACGTTTGGAATTCGGTTCGACACCCTTGTTCGTTTCCCAGGTTTTGTATAAGCCTCATGGACTATGGCCGCTTTCAGTGCCTGTGCCGGACTGCAAAGGCACGGAAAGCCGTTGGAAACAACGTCCAGATTCCTGAGGAGCTTGTCTGGGTCTCCTGGCTCGTCGACATTGTGGAGTTACCTTCTGCAGAGATTTGCATCGGTTCCTGTATCAACTATCAATAATGGTATGTACAGTGGATGGCACAAACCATAGCTTGGAAAAAGCCTTCGACAGTGTCTCAGAGTTGCTTGGACGCGAGCAAACTCTTGAACTGAGCCTTCCACCGGGCTGCAGATGCGGTAGAGCGCGCCGAATTCGATGTTCGAAGAGGTGCACCAGACGCCAGGTCGAGACATACGTCTACTTGCACACGCCTGCGACAGCTTCGACGATCCTTATTCGAGCTCACGCCGGTCGAAGCCTTGTGCGAACTCATATCTCACAGATCGACGTTGTCAAGTTGCGGCTTCGACTTGATGGGAGAGAAAATGGAAGAAAGAAAGAAACTTCACCGATATTGGAGGCCATCATCAGTTTTCTGTGGCTATACCAACAACTGTAATCTCGAGATGCAGACCCAAGAGAAATCCCAGTTGCCAACAGCTATGGTTCCAGCCACCGGTCACTGTATGTTCCCTCGTACAATTCGCCGGACCAACCATATTCGCTGTCGTTACCTCCATCATCCTCATCGCCAAGTCACCATGCTGACTTCTCTGCATCAGGTCGTCCAAGTCACCCTTCATTTTCGCACGATAGCGACCAACTTGCTGATGGCCTCTCCTGCCGGCCCAAAGCTTGCTCCTGTGAACACCCCACAAGTGTCCGCGACCTTCTCCGCCGCAAGCTTCAGCGCGTCGCAGTCACCGACACAGCCATGAGCCGCGGAGCTGTTCTGGCGGCTGCCCTGGCT
This sequence comes from Coniosporium uncinatum, assembly GCA_033119265.1. NCBI lineage: Eukaryota > Fungi > Ascomycota > Dothideomycetes > Coniosporium > Coniosporium uncinatum. The sequence goes on from JAWDJW010000073.1 coordinate 7,739, forward strand.
CGGGGTGCCTATACTCAGCCCCTGTGTCGCCTTCTCGTTGGCCCGCTGTAGCCTCGCCTTCAGGACCTTGGTCTCCTCTTTTGCAGCCCGAAGCTCCTTCTCCTTCTCTTCCATCACCGCCGCAAGCTGTGTACCCATCTCATCCCTACCACGTTCAGCTGCCTGCTCCAGCGCGTCCTCGGACGGAATATTGGGAGTAGACGCAGGAGTTGGCACTGACCTCTCACCACCTCCACCACCAGCACCGGCATCGGCAGCACCACCCATAAACCCCTGAATTGTCCTCGCCGCCTCCCCCGCCTCCGTCCCCTCCTTCACCCCCCTTAAATACTCCTCCCTCATCTTCTCCTCAAACATCCCCGCCAAACTCTTCTTCTCCTCCCTAAACTCCTCCACCTTCCCCTTCAGCTTCCGCATCTCCCTCACCTCTCCCTCCTCCAGCCCCTCCACCACCTTCTCCAACTCCTTCAACCGCCTCTCCCGCGCCTCGAATTTAGCCTGCCACAGGTCCCGGCTGGCCTCGATGGCCTGGCACTCGACGCGGTACCGGTCCACGGCGGCCTCGAACTCGTTGGATTTGGCGCGGTAGTATTTCACGCGGCGGTGGTCGTCGGCGGCGGTTTTCTTGAGCTTGGCGTGCTCGGCTTGGAGCTGGAGGATGGGTGCCATGAGATCGTTGCCCTTGCCGTCGGCGAGAGGACCTTGCCCGGCGATCGTAGGAGCAGCAGGACGGTCGGAACGAGTGTATTCCTCATCAGTGTCCTCCTGGGCGGATCTGCGACGGGAGGATTTCGTTTTGGAGGGCGGAGTGTTGTCGTCGTCGTCGTCGGTGTCGGCGGCGTTGCGGCGGGACTTCTTGGCTTTAGAAGAGGAAGAGGGTGTGTCCTTGTCGGTGGCTTTGCGCTTGGTGGATGTGGATTTTGGCGGTGGGCTGAGGGAGGTGGCTTTGCGCCTGGAGCTTTTGGTGGTGGACTTTTGGCGGATTAACTGTATGTCTTCACTTTCACTGCCTGTTTCGTAGGTGGATGCTGTCGTTTCGTTGGTGGAGATCGTTTGGCGGCCGGACGATTTGCGCTTGTTGTTGTTGTTGTTGTTGTCGTTGTTGCTCCGGCGCGCGTTTGCCTTGCGGACGATATCCATGTTTATAATTTCGTACTCGGGTGTCGGCGCTCGTGTGGGCCTCTTCTGCTCCTCTTGGGCCGCTGGGATACCTCCTATGTAAGTGATATTGGTTGGAGTGTTGAAAGCGGGTGACGTCGGACTGCCGGTGTTGGTCTCTGGTGTCGGAAATGAGTAGTGAGGGTAAAGGCGAGAGCTCCGTTCGGAGGTCATTTGAGGGATGCCGAAATTAGCCGCCGCTGCTGATCGAAAAAGTCCTGACGCGTAGGTACGTGGCTCTAACCCTGGCGGTTTATAGGAAGATGTGGTGCGCTCACGAGGCTGCATGAGGTGTGAATTGCGGCCTGGCTGGCACGTAGCCTTGAGATTCGCCGCTTCTAGTGTAACCTTATTAGGGAGTCACTATGAAAGGCGATATTTCGTGATGATCGTGTCTCGCTCGAGAAGAAAAGGTTCTTGAATTAGGTAAATTGATATCAGGTGGGTAGCTTTCGGAGCTTCGGAGCGGGAATTGCGCGACCGGTACTGTGGAGGACAGGCTGGTGAAGCTGCCGTGAAGAGTGAACAGTAACTCCAGCACTGTTAGGTGTGATGGAGATGGATGGTAGTGAGAAAAGGGAGTGTGCAGTTGACAGCTCATGGGCACGTGACTTTCCTTGTCCTCTATGTCTCCTATGCCAATGATCTCTGACAAGGAGTATTTCCTGATCGAGAAAGCCCATAATTGAGTCACAGCGATGTGTGAGGTGTCGGCAGCTGTACTCCCCTAACGGTAACGCAGAACGGGGAGAGTGGATTGACCGTGTTCGGTGGAGGAGACTAGAGTGGTGGAGCTGTCTTGCGGCACGGCTACAAGTGGTCCGCCACAGTATATGTACGCTGGATTGCAGGCACGCTTTAATGCGTCGGTACGTTTGAAGCTTCGCGTTCGTGTCTGAGTCTCGCGGGCATTATCAGGCATTAGCGAGGCCACAGTCAAGCCTCTCATACACTTTTGAGGAGTTTGAGTCACCTCATCCAAGATTAACTTGGACTTATCAAGCAGAGCCAAGCAGCAGCAGCAGCAGCCGATGGCCCCTTCGCACCATGAAAATGCCATGGGATGGAATCGAACGACCTGCAATGTTTGCTAAGATCACAGCGTGAGAAATCTGGACGGCCATAGGGCATGCAATGCTTAAGGGACTCCTAGCAAGGAGATCCATCTGTGCGGGAGGGAGCTGTTTGCCATCTCGAAAATAGATGAGAGCTCAGGTCGACATGCCCAATGTAGTGCTGTCACTCCCAATTCAAGGCACAACGCAAGCCAGGTCTTTGTATCGCAAGGCTTCTGCAGGACACTCATTGGATGCAACTATGCCGCTCCGCCGATCCTATTCCCATGCTCCCAGTAAATGCATTCGCCGTGTCCTGTCAGCTCTCCGATGATTCCAGTGCCCTGTCACCCCCTTGAGAAAGTCAGCGTCCCAGCAGTGTATCTATGCCGCGCTTCAAGTTTTGAAGCTCTACTTCCGCCGCTTCAGCTCGCAGGCCAGATTCTTCGGCCTGGACCTTGTAATCCCTCTCCGACTTTCGGACTTATTCCAACTCCTTTTCCAACACGGCCAGTCTCGTCTTCTGCTCTTCCACTTCGCGTAGCTTTTTCCGGGCGTGACCACGCTCTCGTTCGAGCTCATCAGATCTTTCGTTCGCCCGGGTAAGCCTTCCACGCGTTCTCGAGAGTTCGTCATCCAGTTTGCGATTTGCATCATCAAGCTGGCTTACACGGTCCTCAAGCTTGATGATCTCCTCTTTGTATGACTTTTTCTCCTGAGTGTGCCCCTGCTGCTCACTTTTCTTACGTTTGATGAACTTCTTGATGTCATCCCAATCAAGATGGGCCTCGTCAATCGTCCGCTTCTTCGGGCTCAATGTCGGCACGGTACTGGGTGGTACTTTGAACGCGTTCGATACTGACGCGTTGCACGGTGGCATTTTCGCAGAGTTCGATGTTGGCGTGTTACTGGATGGCAACTTTGACACCGGGGCCGGGCTGTCAGTGGATGATGGCATTCGTTTTCGTGAGTCTTGACTGAATTTAAGCTTCAGCACCAAAGGCTTCTGAGCCTTTAGAGAATCTGAAGAAGCGTCTGTAACAGGATTCGGGATGGTGGAAGGGTCTCCAGGCAAAGCCTTCTCTGTTACTTCTTTCTTCTGCTGACTGGTTGGTGGAAGTTTCGGTGGTAGACTATACGTGCTCCCTACCTCAACACATCGGAAAGACGTGAACCCAGACAGTGAAGGTGTACTACGCGCGTCCATCTTGCTTGGTTATCGCTTGGTGAGCATGGTTTATTGAGAGCGAGAGGTGAGGTCGTAGGCGTGTAGTGTAGTAAGATGTCTGCTGTGTAATGTGAAAGGAAGACGATGACATATTCGAACGGCGCGTCGCGGCAGAAGGGCGATAGGGATCAGGACAGGCCCATTCGGTAGCGTTCTTCACCTTTTTTAACACAAGAGCCAGTGTACAATAAGCGTAAAGTTAAGGGTGGTTGAACGAAGCCATCGTCAACATCGGCATAAGGTATTGGCGAATAACGCGGCCCCCCAAAAAAACATGTCAACTGCGGGATTCGACGTCTCTACGGTTACAAGCCGAAGCTTCGATTGCGAAGTGTGAATACTTACTGCAAAAAGAAAACCCCCCAACGGCGACGTCAAGAAAACAGCAAAAACTCCGCAGCTCAAGCTGACCGGGTTCGCAGGTAAGGTTGAACTGGTGTGAGGAAAAGACTCTTCGAAATGAGTTCTTTTTGGATTATCGAGGAATCGATCTCTATCTTCGAAATCGTGGGCGCTGACTAACCGGGTTCGCAGGTTAGGAGATAGAGAGCGATCTTGGCTGCAACTTCCCAGCTGCGGTCACCGTAACGATGGTGGCAAACGAAAATTCAGTATATAAGGTAAAATCCAGGTCGGCGCCGATAGGAGAATGCGGAAGGCTGCCTTCGTGGTGAAATCTTATACTGCCGTGCCCCAACCCTCAAGTAGCTATCGGACGTATCATAGATCTGTCCGCAGTCCTCGGGCGATACCTAGATCGATAGTTACTGTGCTTACTGAGGTCGAGGCTACGCTGTGCTGCAACACGTTCTCCAGCAGGTGCGGCTCTGTTTTCACCATACGGTTAGAGGCGGCAAGGCGGCGGAAGAGTCAACCATCGTTCTTAGACAAACAAAGACTGTATTACGCAGGGGAGCGTAAAGTGCGTCAACAGGATGATGGTGTCGTTTGCATTCCTAGCCGGTGATCGGAGGTCGAAGTCGAGTGAGGCCATGCCGAAAAACCTGCGATCATCTAGTATTATAGCCGTCTTTCAAGGTCGTGAGATTGTCATGCCTTGACCCAACTTCTGCCCTATGCAAAACACGCTGCAATACACTACCACAGCCACTCGAAATCTCATCATTATGATCGCAATCGCAAG
>JAWDJW010000074.1:0-12230 GCA_033119265.1 Coniosporium uncinatum
AGTTATACTAGAGTTATTATAGCCGGGGTTATAAGTGTAGTTACCTATATACACGACTATTTATATCACGTGATTAATAGAAAAGTACTCTATATTAAACCTTTTTAATAAGTAAGTAACGTGTTTATTAATTAATAGAAGCAGGAGGCAAATCGATAAATAACGTGCTATATTAGTAAAAGCGTTCGATTAATAAAAGCGTATTAATAGTAATAATTAGTTTCCTAAGAATAAATAGTATATAGTCTCTATTAATAGTATTAGGCCTATGTAAAGAGTAGTATAAAGGGCTAGTACGTTTAGTTACACTTGTAGTAAGTCTTTGATAACTATGTAGTAATATATCCCTCTAGAATAGAAGTAGGTTAGGGTTAGGGGACTTCCCGGCGTTGTGATGCCAAGCCGCGTCCAGCCGTTGGTTGCCTTCTTTTTGAGACCAGGCGTGTAATTGCTTTGGCTTGCACGACGTCGCACAGGGGACGAACAGTACCCCCGCGAAAGGCTTAATTGAAACACGAATCTCCTGACGGTACAGTTGCAGCCTTGATTGCGGTCGCCCAATATTAGAGGTACGTTGGCTGGGTGAGCACAGACGTGTAAGGCTCAGTTGCAGCATCTGGTGTTTGGAATGCAATGTGTTTACCGTTTTATGACTCCTTGAAAGCACTCGATGTGCTAGCGAAAACCTCAATCGTCTTGGTCGTGCTTAATTGCGGTCCGGCACGTCTCGCAGGTGCCGTGATAGTACCGTCCCATGCTGCTCATTCTGAGGTGCAGAGCCCCGCTCAACATCAGGGTTCATTCTATTGCAAGTTTCTCACATCAATACAGGTACCTTGAGAAAAAGGTCACCATTCATGAGTCGTATTCGATCCATGGACCACGCATCGCAACGTTCCTCCAACGTCAGCGGAAGCCCGGCGCTCGTTCCTGAGATCTCAAGAGACTCAGAAGACGTTCATGAAGATCAAGATTTGAATATACAGGATGAAGGTTTACGGAATAACTGTAGTTCTGTGCTCGACACTCAAGCGATATTGCGACCTAGTCAGAGCCTTCTTCGCGAACACTCAGCCTTTGCTGCTTTGATAGATTAGGTCTTAGCCAAACGTGCCCGGGCCGACAATGAACGCCAGTGGATGATCGAGCTTCAAAGGAACGCCAATGGTCTTTACAAATCTCTCCTCAGCAGTCTCAAAACGGAGCGAAAAGGGAGACCAATTCGCATTGCCGATCGTTCCTCGCTCAAGCTACAGCGACAGCTCGAAGAAATCACAGAGAATCTACTCAAAAGAGGTGACCAACTTGCCGAGCTCGAACTTGATCTTGGCGCCGCCGAACACAAGTTGAAGTCACGAGAGGAAACGCTCTACAATGAAATCGTAGAGGCGTTGCAAAGATTCGGATCACTTGGACCTGCTCGCGAACGAGCCGAAAGCAGCTTGGAGGGCAGCGAGGAAGATTCCACAGATCCACAAGTAGTTCAGGACTACTACAGCCTACTTGGCGACCTAAGAAATTTCGTGGATGCTCTGAATGAGCTTGATATTGGATACCAGCAAGACATGGTGGAGCATCAGCGTGCGGCTACTAAACCGGAAGCGCCTAATACACGTTCACTGGACTTGCTCAATGAGTACATCACGGAGCGTAATGCCATCCTTCAGGAACTTCGGAAGACTGAAAAAGCCGTCAAGACGGTGAAGGAGCACTGTGTCGCTGCTGGGTTCACAGTGGAAGACGACGAGCGACCATACTTCGCTACAAACGTAATGCCTGGCGCCCACCCAATGGAGGGACGAGCCTATTCTTCGACGTTGGTCAATACCACGAGTGGAATCCATGAGGATTCCAGGCCAATAGAGCCTGTTCGCTATGTGCTTGCGGGCGCACAAGACTACACTAGTGACTGGCTCACGAATATAATGACGACCGATGAAGTGGAACAACCGGAAGATCCAGATGTCGCAGACGTAGTATTGCCTCCGCTCGCCGATAATGCGGACGACGAGATGGAACTACTGAGGCGCTCGTCCTATTCTGGTATCGACCAGTCTGAGGCAGCATGTCTCTCTGAGACGGTGGAATCCAGGCCTACCTTAGAGGAGAAACACCTGCAGACAGATCCGAGGGTCACTCGATAGACGGGCGATGCGCCAGAAGAACGATATTCGAATACAGAACTCACTGGCCTCTGACAGAACAAGAGCGCCGCAACAACAGTACACCGAACTCTGCACTATCACGTTGTTGAAGAGCCGCATCGCTGAAATCCGTGCTAATCGGTTCGTCAGATTTGCAGTAGGCCCGCAATCGTTTGCGATGCATGCTGATTGGCTGAACGCGGTAGTGTCGTGGGTCTGTTGGATGACTCGTTCCTTTCCGCTCGACCCAGTCCGTCAACTCTTCTCAGTATCCAACTCCTTTTCTCTCCAATCACCAGGCCATCGCTGCTTCAATCCCAGTTTCATGGTCTGTCATGTCGTATACCAGTATGCTCGGTATAAAGCGCACATGATACCTATAGATATCATTGGTACAAGTCTTATCTCTAATTGCACCGCGTTATTCGATTATGAGAGTCATAGGAGGTCAATCTAAAGACTGTTGGTTCAATCATAGACAAACTTGGTATATGACCGCATAAGCGGCTGATTCCAGCGACACAGCATTTGTCAGACTTAGAAGCAACGACTGACATGACGTTGAAACTAACAAGTCGTCCTCGCGGAGTGCTGCCTCGCTGACTTGTGAGGATGGTTTCGAACACGCCGAGGGTTTATCGCTACCTCTTACTACTGATAAATGTAGTTTACTTGTCAGCTTTGGCATGCGATTGACAGAGTTCATATCCGCATTACGGCGCCCCGGCTTCGCGTGCTGATAGCTTCCATTTCCCCGCTAACTGCGTACCCTTGCCTGGAGAAAAGTCTTGCCGGAAAAGCAACTGCTTCCGTTACTGCCTAATGATCTAGACTACATGGTAATGCAGCCACTACTTCACGTACTACAGCGCATGACCGCGAAGATCATCACATGCTTTCCCACGAATTCCGTTGCCTGACAGCCAAACCTGGTATCATCCAACCGCTGCAGTAGACCGACTTTGTGTCTGCGTGACGGAAACAGCGGCAACCTCCTTCCGTCGGAATTAAGTACCTATAGTGACCTCACACCGAGCGGGCCCAGCAAACGCCTCTCACCCTCTCCCACCTCCTGTTCATTCATTGGACGTCGTACAGACTATGATTGGTAGTACCGGATATCACAGTCGGCACAAGATAAAGGCCGAAAGACGACATTCAATGACATGTGCAGCAATTCACCCGTGTGTTCCAGATTAACAGGAAGCCGTATATGCAAGAGGACGCCTCCGTTGGCTCGTTATCGTTACTTTTTCTCGTTGCCTTGACCAAGGTTGACCAATATGATTAGCTTATGCAGCCTTCGGGACGTGCCGAGGTACATTAGTGTCCCTTAGCAGCGGCATGGTCTGAAGTTGCGGGGTTGACGTGCAGGGGTGGATATCAAACTTGCTTAGTAAAGCATCAGCTGTGCTGCTGCATTAGGCGGTATACGTGACGAAGTAATACGGTATGTCTGTAATAGTCCCGGAGGCATTGTAGTGCTATGAAACGTAATTCGATCTGAACCTTGGGTTCGAGAAACACGTGAAGCATCACGACGGGATGCTTTGCTCTCAAAGACCTCACTCCTGGCGAGGGGAATGCTATGAAGACTGGTCAGAGTCGCTGTCATGCTTGCTCGCCCTGATGCCAACAATATCTAGCATCACGATCACCGCATCGCCTTGTGTTGACATCGAATCTTTATCATCTGCAACCTCGTCTGGATCAAGACGTCCCGTCTTACTTCAAGCGCATGTAAAAATTGGATTATGCTGGTTGAACCCTTGCTTGGCTCCCTATCTACTCTCATGGACACAAAGAGCACGCCAAGTAAGACGCAGTAGATCTCAATCAGAGTGACCTTTCAGGCTGAAACTTCGAAAGCTATTGACCTCGCAAGATGCTGTTGCCCGTGATCATGAGCTTGAAGCTCGTTGAAGTGCCTGAGAATGTAGACACTGTTACTATTATGCGCAGCATTAGCCTCGTCGGTGTCGAAGGAAGATCGAGGTCGGGCTGGTGCGCGCTGGCCTCGCTCAGTGCGATGTCGTTCACGAGATGGCTCTGCAAGGTGCATGGAGTGAACCAAATGACGTGACTTTCGAGACGTTCTGACAAAGCCAGACTAGCACAAAGCCGGGACCGCAGATGACAGCCATTATTGTCTGAGTCAACTTCTATCCCCTTCACTGCAGATGAGTACGTGGTCGCGGTGCAATCAATGACCTGATCGCCATCTCCTTAGAAGCTTCCAGAGGCGGCGTCTCCGCATCAGGATCCTCCGCAAGATCATCCCATCTACGAACGGTCAACTTCTCCTCGAACAAGGGATCATCTTTCGCAGCCCTGACTTCCTCTTCCGTAAATGGCCCGCCTTGAATTTTCAAAGACGTCTTACTCGACTTGCTCAGCCCGTCATAGTACCCCTAATTAACCGCAGTAAGATACCGCTTCGCCATGACATGCGCGCCAACAAGCTGGTAGATCTTCTCGGTGAAGCCCAAGCCCCGCAAATACTGCTCTCCGAGGGTCTCGCGGCTGTAAATGCCGACGTTGTTGCCGTCTGGGGCGATCATGGGTGGCATGTCGCGAGAGTGGGGGATAAAGCGTCCGACAACAGCTTCTCCGATGTAGTCGGTGTGGCCTTGGGCCTCGATGTAGTCAAAAAGCGTGTCGATGACCTGGCGGGTCTGTTGGCCGACGGCAGACTGCGTCATGGTGATTGATGACAATGCTCTTGATGAGGATGACTTCTGTTTTTCAGCAGATGCACCAGTGTTAAGTAATATGCACTGTGCCGGCTAACAGTCGGGTTAATCACGACGATCATATCGATTTGGCGTGCTGGCGATAGTCGGGAAGAAGTGTGATGTCTTCGCACGTGACTGGAGGACAACAGACCGCTTGCAGCGAATGGGGAAGTTTGCGATCGTCGCTCATCGTCTCGATGGGGTTCCACTTGCTTATATAGCTATGATGATGGTCCGAGACTGCATGCAGTCCAAGCGTCAAATATAGCATAATTCTCTCAACTACTCACAATCTTGGCTCGTTACATGTTTGATTCCTCATCAAAACGACCGCTATATCACTGTCGCAGGAATCGGTTGCTCGGTTCCATCGAGATGGACATCTCGTCCTGAGAGCGTCGGAGCACGGTCTCACAGATCCGGCGAAGGTCCAGGATTGGGCCTCGGAGGTGAAGGGCTGGCCGCGCGAGAAAGGAAAATGGATGCCTTACGAGGAAGTCAACATGATGGGTGAGCGCCAGCTGATGAGCACTGAAAACTTGGTGGACTATCATTAGGAATTCCATAAGCAGCTTTGTGGCGAGCAGATCGGCACCGAGCTGAAGCAGCTGTCGACTGACATGAAACTCGTCTGTTAGATACAGCATGAATGTTAGGAGTTCTGACAACTTGTAAGACATGCTCCTGTTCAAGGACAAGATCAACTACAAGTCGTTTAACGGCAATGGCTTCAAAGCACATCTTGATGCGCCTGCATACGATCATATTGGCCCTATCGAGCACCTTACTTGCAATCTGGCTGTCGATGAAGCCACAAAGGAGAATGGCTACTTTCAGGTCGTTGTCGGCTCTCACAACACGAATGTCGAGCGTTCCGAAGGTGGACACATTAGTGAAGCTTCGGAGAATGCGCATGAATGGATTCCCGTCCCGCTCGAACCCAGAGACGCGCTGTTCTTTGGTTCGCACTTGGCCCACCGTTTGGAAGGAAACCGGTCGAATCATTATCGTGCTGCCATCTGCGCCACGTATCACAAGCTGTCTGATGGCACAGATCTGAGGCGTAGATGCTACGCTCATAGAAGGGAGATGTTTCTACCAGATTACGGTAAGTGCTTACGCTGCGCTCGATGATTGAGAATGCCAGTCTTTTACAGAGCGCGTTGATGGAGCCTGGAATGGTAGCCGGACCAGATTGCTCATCCATCACCACTTCCCAAGTGGATTGCTGATGCCCTTCGGATGGAGGTGGTGTCGGTGCTGCCTGTCTCCCATCATGCTGGTTGTCAGCATAAAGGAGATTGGCCCACTTCAGTCGATTGCTGCGATATGAGCTCAGGCATGGAGAACTTGTTGGCCAGTAATCGCATCCCCTCTTCGAGTCGTTGCGTCTTGTTGTCCAAAGCCTCGCGCCACCTGTGCTAGCTCATCAGCTGCAAGGGATTCACGCGAGAGGATATCATACGCGACGTCTTCTTCCAGCAACATCTGTAAGCTCCTGTTGACTGTACATGGCAATCCTCGCTTCTTGCAACGCACGCATAGCGGCTGAGCTTCGTCCATGTGACATACGATCTGAGATGGGCCATCAGTGCATTGCTTCAATACGAAAGATAGCCGGCTTAACCTTCTGCTTCCTGCATGCTACACAAGCGGTTATCTTGCGACTGATGTCGGGCGCTTTGGGATCGCCGAAAGTGTGTCACCAGGCTCTCTGCGGCCGGCGGCCGTGCTTGAGAAGGACTCTCTGGCATCGTCGAGCAAGCTTAGGGAACTCCTGAGAGCATGGCGGTCGCAAGGTTATGATGGTTCTAAACGGAAATCCGTATTGCAAGACTGCGAGCGCCTGAGCGGATCAAGTCAACGTGAAGCTCGAAGTCTTGGACGAACGTAGGTACAGTCCACCGCACGTGGGGACAGTCGGGCCGACCGGAGCTTGTTCCGCCGCCACAACGACCTCCATGTTCCTAATCCTTCAATCCACGACAGTCCGCACTCAGTGGACCGTCCAGTCGTGGCTTGTACGCGTTGGGATCATGCATCGAACCGACCAAGTGCAGACACAATCTCACTCGGAGCGCCCGCCGAGATCTACGGTCGGAGGTGGGCCGATATCACGTGATGACTTTGACTCTCTTTGCACCGATTCTACTTTCAACATGCGGATAAACGTTTTCGGGAGCTTCTGATCCATTCTTCGGATTGCCGTGATTTCTTTTGGATCACCGGCCGTGTACGCGCCGCAACAGGCCTCCTCTTGCTGTAGGAAGAAGTTAGAAGTAGGTTATAACCTTCGCTGTGCAGTTTAAGATTTGAAGGAATAGTGGTAGGAACTAAAGACAGCTCTGGAGGTTCTAAGTCTTTCCAATTTTCTGGACATACTTCTTCCAAATGGGCTTCACTATCTCCAACATGTCATTGTATATGGGGCTAAGCAAAACCAGTGACATCGCCTTCTACGGGACAAACCTGAACCAGTCTGTCATCCTCGCTGAGCTAGGCTACGGCAAAGGGCCTACATAGTGGCAGACACTGCACAATACCGCAGTCGGTAACATCATCGTTATATTGGAAGTGCTTTGAGGGACATCGAAGGAGATCGATTCATGTTCAGATTGGCAGCGAAGGCCACAGCTCGTGGCAGGATTGGAAAGACGGCGAAGCTAAGATCAAGGAATCTCCGGTGTAATATCGGCCGCGATATAGACACGCTTCGGTCATCCTCTGTCAAGTTATTGATACACCATAGACATATAGACACAAGTTCCTTGCCACGTATGGCGGTTAGTACTTTCCTCGCTGATGCATGACTCATGCATGGCTCCATTGCCCATCGTCTCAAACGAATCTCAGTAGGACGCTCAGTTGAAACTCGTGTGTCAAGCCGGCAGGAAAGGGTGTGGCCCAATAGATCAACGGAAAGGCTATCATGATTGTTTAGGAAGTTTCAAAATCTGCGTCGCACATATCCTGGCTCTGCACTCATTTGGCAGGTTCGTTCACAGTATCGCTGCGAACCGATGAAGGAATATCGCGCACTCAGCTTAAGCTTCGCGTGTCTTCTTCCGTCTCCGGTATGTTGATGGCCTGAGGGACTGAAAACAGACATTGTGGAAGTAGTGTCTGTGCGTCCGACGCGTTAATACAGGGGCAAAACGCGGTTCGGGGCCAAGTGATAGTTGCAGGTATTGGTGGGGCTCGTGCAGCGCTTATTATAGTCAAAGCCTTGATAGGATAAATCTGTGGTTATCGAGAAGGAGAACGTAGACTCTTGCGCTTTTGTTGTGGTTCATGTAGAACTTGCTTGGCCGGAAGCTCGCCACGGCAATAATCACGGCTGGATTATCATTTGTTTGAGGGAGAGCAAGCGGTCAACGGAAAGCAATTTCCATACAACGGCTACTCGATTCAAAGAACTCCAGACCCTAATGACGCAGTACTAAAAGCAAGACTTCCTCTAAGGGGTGATAGTCGAAATCGATGAAAGGAAAGGAGACTGACATCCTGTCGGACTCCAGCTCGAGGTTAGATAATTAACAAGCTAAGGAAATCGTCGAAAAGGACGCATCGATCCCAAAATGTTCTCAACCGCTCCTGCGAGAAAAGGCTTCAGTTCCTCCTTGCAGAATGCGCCAGGAGGTGGGAGTGAGCCGTTGATCAAGTAGGACCTGAAATATTTCAGAGCACATTTTGATTGGCCAACGCCAGCGGTGTGCTTGGAAAGATCAGTCAGTCAACCAAGCTTTGACGAAAAGATCCCGTCCAGGGACAACCTACACCAGTTCGCTCGACGGTCAACAGAGCAGATCCACCAAACCTCGATGACATGATCTTTGCTGATCTCAGTGGTGTAACAGGATCGAGTGTACTGGACATGAACAGTATCGGGGAGCTTGTCTGGTTCGCTGATACGGTACCTTCGATCATGAGTCAACTTGAGGTGTTCACACCATTGGGGCTCCTGTTGCCTTACCGTTGAGTACTTGGCTTTTCGGGGGCTCTATCTTGAGACCTCGGCAGAAGGCATAGACAAAAGCTTGTCCTTCCCCGCCGTAAAAGCTTAGCTTGCGAAAGTATGTATCGAGAGCCACGTATTGCTCGAATGTAGAAACGTTGAAATGACCATTTGCGTCAGCGCATATGGTCTGGATCTGAGTCTGATCATCATCATAGAGGACTCGTGTTTCATTCAGAGGCCGCTCCACGCCGGCACCCCCTGAACTCCTGAACAAGCTTGTAGCGTCACGTTGTTCCAATTCCATAAGAGTCGTGGCGAAGCTTGGAAATGTTTCCAACGCATTGTACAAGGACTGTACGAACAGTGACTTCACGTCCTCCGATCCGACGAGTCTCGGCCTTGACGTAACTTCAGGGTCGGAGACGACAATTGGGTGTTCTTCAAGCTGAGTGGGCAGCTCCTTGAACCTTTGTTTGATCTTTTCCGGTCCAGAAGCGTTCCCATAGAAGGCACAGTGATCGGGGCCTGCCTCGAAGCAATACGAGAAGAATGTATCGGCGGCTTTGTTAGTGTCGACCTGATCTATCCTTGAACCTCCCGCATAGTAATCGTCAGCGTCCATAACTCCGTCCAAGACCATGCCACCGATTCGATCGGGGAACAGCGTCGCAAAGGTCGTGCCCAAAGTTGTGCCGTAGCTCACTCCGTAGTACCAAAGCTTTGATTGTTCTCGAGGTTGCCCAAGGCTTTGTGCCCGAACCTCACTGAAACGGAGCATGTCGTATACAACAGCAACGGAGTTCACGTATTTACTCTTCCTTCCCTTTTGTTGCACAGCCGTACAGCGCTCACCCCATCCCCTCCCAAGCTCCCATGCGTCATGAAGCGACAGCGGAGAAGTGTCGTCAGTTATGTGGCCATTGATTTCGGATTGCAGCAGATCGCGGTCTGCGTGGCGGCCAGGAAAACAATCGAGGTCGATGTCGCTGCTCTTTACTCCGCGGGGATCAAATCCGACGAGGTTGAATTGCGGACTGAGCAGCCCTTGTTTCATTGCTTCACCAGATCTAAGGACGGCGTCGAATCCGGACGCACCCGGGCCGCCTAAAGTCTGATTAGTGAGAGCGTTGGCCGTGACCATCAGCAGCACTAACCAGGATTGAAGAGCATGTCTATCGCGGAGACATTGGAAGATGAAGTTCTTATGAATGGAACGTTAGTCGTCCCCGCACTGGGGTCGGCATAGTCCAAAGGCACCTGAACGATTTAGCGTTTCTCAAACGTCTTCAAACGGAGGTTCCTCACCTGGAGCAGTGCACACGTGAAGTTGGCCAGCATGGCGTCCAATTGAGACTCGGTGCCGGTTGGATGTCGTTGAGGCTCCAGACCATCGTTCTACTGACAGAGTCTGGCGTTAAGAGTGCAGACGTGAACTCCAGTAGTTGAAGAGCAGTAAAAGTGGCCGCTGAGGTGGGTTTCATGGCGACGCAATGCTGAAATTGATAGTTTGTAACAGCCCAAATAATGGTGCAGGAATTGTATGTTCCCGGTAGTGATGATACGAGCTGAAAATTGAGAACAGTGACGGGAAGAAAGCACAAAAACTAGACGAGAACACTCAGTTGCCATGTCAGTAATCCGTTGCTGCATGTTTCATTTGCTTCAGCAAGAACCAGAAAGCATACAGTCTTAACCATGGCAATAACGCTGGCCCATTTATGAAGTGGCGACTACGAATACTGGTGGACACGGAGGTCTTCGGCAACTACTAGGGATGTCTTTGGGCAAGCCATGCATGGCGGAATCGTGGCCTTGCCCAATAGGTAAGTGCTATTGCAAAAATTCAAGAGGACTGAGGGTCAGGAGCAGCCGATCAGCGTTGGTGATATACAAGTGTGAATGTCAGGCACGTACCAAAGCGCAAAGCTTCGATATAACCATACTCCCATGTTACTGATAGCCACTTTGGGTGACTATTTCCATCTTGGGGCTGCAACTCTTCGGGCAACCTTGGTGAATCGGTTGATCGCGCTAAGACTCCTCGAAGATGCTTTTCGTTTGGACGAAAAACAGATGACACACACACCAGGAAGCTTCGGCCGCCTCACGCCATCTGTCGTTGCCTATGGTGTATTTTGTCAACGGCATGTAGGCGACGACTCTCTCCTTGTACGGGAATTCGAGGTTCAGTGCATGTAGACATTGTGATGGCCGAGCTGGCGTGGGCTGCAGCGTGAGCGGGATGTTTTGATGATGTAGATGTCTAGGACAGGTTGCGAGGGCGAACGGGAAGCCGCTGAGTCAGCTTCCGATCACGTTCAGGTCGATGGACGACAACGCGTATATACTTGTGCTCATAGTATGTGCTACTTTGTCTACAATCGATGTACACCAAGATGTATCTCTTTGAATAGATATTGCCTCGAAGCTCAACATGAGGAAAGGCCTCCTCAAGCGCAACCCAGACCATGCTACTCGGATACATGGGTCTTAATCTTGCCTATGATGCCGTAAGGTAGGTACATGCAGCTCGATCAAAGGACTGCCACTATCCCGCGCGAAGGTACTACGACTTCTGGTTGTAGACGTCTAGGCGATTGAAATGCAGATCCTGACTCCCAGGACTCGACAACACCCAGCGGTCGCGGGCAATTACGAGCGGTCAATGAATTGTTGCAAGCAAAACAGCATCGCTCTAGAAAGCAATCTCTGACCTTCAACTCCTGTACCTCGCTTCTCTCCCCAGGAAGAACGCAGCCAGCTCCCAAGCCTCAGCCGAACCATACGCGAAGGCGCTGGAATGACGAACAAGGAGTGTAGTGCTTGGCCTCCAGGTCATCATCTCCTATACCAGTCGAGATTCGAAGATCGTAAACAAGCGCCCGATTCTGAACGTCATAGATTGAACTACATGGTGGCGGACGTAGAGAAGCTATATCTGTTGCATGATAAGCTGGTTTGAAAGCTGAGCGTGACCCTCCCGGGCAAGGTTGTATTGGAGTCGGAGGCGCGGGTTCGAGAACTGTGGGAGGAGGAACATGATCACGAGAAAAAGGACGCGCGCAAGCGTTTGCTCCTCGGAAGGTGCTGCGACCGTTGGCGAGTGCGTAGATTGCTCGGTCCAGGCCAGTGGGAGTGTAGCCAACGGGGGCGCGATCTTGAACGAATTAGCTAGCGACACTAGGAAGGATCTAGGTAGACGTGAGAAGTCGCGGACAGCTCGAGGAGGGCGCCCTCCATGCGTTTTCCGGCATACGGTTGATAAGGTAGCTCAACGCGAAGCGAGGACTCGATCAGAGTACGGTCGTCACAACGGTGAACATTCTCCTACACGGACTCATTCAGGAGGGTCGGTCAGTCGCTCCAAACTTCGCAGGGCAACGTAGCTTATAA
>JAWDJW010000075.1:0-12085 GCA_033119265.1 Coniosporium uncinatum
GAACGTACCTTTGGCCGCGGTATTCGCAGGCTAGGAAAAGAGGCCATTGTGAGAGGTGGTCGCGTGCAGCGGCGCGCGGTCGCGTAGTACCCCTCAAGTGCAAGTGGAGAGTATCGGCTGTACCTGCAGGTGGCAGTCGCTTCGTGTGGATTCTTCAAAACGCTTGTATTGAGCAGCGATTCGGGGGGTTATGGTGAAAAGTGGGTTATGGTTGGATTGTCATGGCGCGGCGCGGAAGTGAGCGGCACTGACGTCTCGTGTCAGTGGAAGCGCTAGTGAGCTTGGCATGGAGGTTGTTTGGACTCCAACCCGTCCTACTTTCATCCAGTAGTATTTGAAATCATTATGCTGATTCTGCTCGGGCTCTGTTGGCGGATGTTCGCATGTTCACAGCGCTCCTATGGTTCAAAAGATTCTTGCTCATTTATCGCTCTCAATTCGCGTTGGCCCATATGCACATCCCAGCTTGAATATTCAACTGACAGCCCGTGACAGCCATGGAACATAGCAGGACTGCTGCCGCGTAATTGGACGGACGTAGAGTCGGTTGCAGTCGCGCCGTCAGTAGCTTTCAGTCGAAGGGGCTCTGGGTTGTAAAAACCGTCTGGGGCTAGGCGACAGTGCTGTGCAAAAGGCGGATACCGATAGTAAGATATTTGCAGGGTTATCATGGAACTCTCATGTTAAGGTTTCTTCGGCTTACTCTCTTTCAGTCTTCCAGTCAAGTTTTTATATACTCACGCTAGGCACTCCTATTTCACCGAAGTAACAAACCGACCATCTCGTGTCACTACCGCTGGGTCCCAGTAATCCCGTTAATGATGATAGTGAAAAATCGAGACGAGCTGCTAGGCGCTAGCCTAAACAGGTAGTTTGTTCGTAACTATACGACCGGTCTCTCATCTTGGTGAGAAACTCGTTCGATGGTGAGCTTCTTTGTTCACAGGGCTCCTGGGTTCGAGTCTTGCTGTGGCACTAATGGTCAATTTCTTTCGTCCTTTGCTCCTCAGACCTTCCATTCCATTGTGACGGCTGCTGCATCTTTGGCCCTGTCCGGACCTTCTGACAGTAGGTAGCTTGCGCTAGGTTGTCGCTTCAACTCCAAGACAAGAAACATCAGAACGCTTGTGGCCATGCTCCAGGCCAGTGCGATCAGGGAAAGGTATGTGTATGGCTCGAAAGCTGTGTAGTGGTGTCTTGTGATGTTCGCGTCCTGTGAACGTAGAGCTGACCCGACTAAAGAGCTACGTGGACGCATGCTATGGCTTGGTTTAGTGGTATGTAAGGTTATGCTCAGGTAAACGGGCAGTCAATGAAGATAGTTGAGCGATAGTTATCAAGTTAGTTGATCAACAGCTTACAGCTAGCTACATGGCATAACATTCGTCAAACTGGTGCGGCCATAGATTCAGCAAACATACATCAGACCTATCAGTGCATCTTGCTCAACCCGGCGTATCCGTCCACAGCACTCGGCCATCTCATATCTAGTGTGTTGGTCACCCTTTGAAGCACCCTTTTTCCGCCAAGCAAGCTTTCGAATCTCCGAATCCGCTCTGCTGCAGACATGACAACGAAAGCGGGCAGTCCGTGACTGCTCTTTCCCGGCGTCATCAGTTGAAGCGCTGGATCTGAGCTTGAATACTGCCCATTTGCACAGTCCGCTGCCTTCAATTCAGCCAGTATCGCCTGCGCAGCGAACGCATTCAAGCCTGCGCGGCGCAGGAACAGCTCCCAGAGTGTCTCGTCTGGCAAGAGTTTCGTGCTGGCGCTGCCGTGTTGATACAGCAGTGCCGCAGTCCAGCGTGAGAGCTCTTCGTGATTACCCGGTACGTAGATGATCTGCACATCGGCATCAAGAGATGCGGCTACAGCATGTAGCGAAGCAAGGGCGTCTGCGTCTCGATCATCCATCGTACAGTCCTGTTGAGTAGACGCTGTTCCGTTGTCGTCGATCCTCCCTTCGCTGACCAAGACTACAAGTCTCTCGTACCGGAGGGAGACGAGCTGCAGCCTCTCTTTCACTCCGGTACGAGCGACTTGGCCAGGAAGAGCCCTTTGTTTGACCTTTTGTAGTGTGGTCAACATGATACCGGTGGATGGAGATATAGCAATATCAGCGTCCATGTCACTTGCAAGGATGTGCGGCGCTTGGCCTTGGAAACTGAAGTTACGCATCGATGACGTGAAGTCTCGCTCGACGAACTCCGCAGAGCGATACAGCTGTTGTACACTGCGGAAAAGGCGCCGATGCGAAGATAGCAATGCCGAGCTAACGATGCAAGAGCGTAATGGGAGTTCAGATGGTAAGTGCGGTGTCTGGATGGGGGAAGCGACATGAAGCTGCGCACCAGTACGATCAATGCCGTATGCGGGCGGAGAAGGCTTCGTCACAGGTTTTGACGCTATGGTTGTATCCGTCTCTAAGACCGCCGATACAGCTTCAGGCCGAACGTGAGATGGCTCCTTGCGCTGCTTGCCTTGACTCTCCATGAAACGTGACAAGGCAGTTGACGCAGAAAACATGCCACCGAACATGAGATCAGGATCTGGCCTTGCACTGTTGGTAAACGGCACCTTGGACGCCATAGGAGCCGACCTTTCCTCCGCAGATGCAGGAACGCATTCCCTTGGTGGTTCGAGTGGACTGATAGGAGGTGGACGTACTAGGTCGCCGAAGCGAAGCGACAGCGGCTCATTCCCCTGCATCTTTAGGTTACGTATTCTGAGAAGTGCGGACATGGCGGGCTCATCTTCGATACTTGCCGGCTCAGCCTCTTCATCATCATCGCTCTCTCTGTCACGGTTCAGCATCAGTAAGCCCTCTGGCTTCCAGGTGAGCATGTCGCTCTGCACAACGTCTTCGATTTTGATATCTGCCAACATTTCTTGCAGGATGGCAAGACCTTCAATGCTCTCATCAACTGCCACTTGACCAAGTCGGCTTGGGAAAGGCTCCCAGTCAAGCCCTCGCTCAAGCCTCGACAGTCCACGAACTTCGGTAATATAGCTCATCTCTTCTCGATTGACCCTCATAAGGAGCCTGCGTTGTGCCTGCAACTCTGTCTCGCCCTCCGGGTGCTTGCCGTTCGGTGAGCGCGTATAGGTAGTCCAAGGCGGTTGTGGAGGACTGAAGTCCATGGATGGTACTTCAACACGCTTTGTAGAGTCCGCTTCTTGAAGTTGCTCCTGCTCCAGCCCTCGATCGACCATAGTTGCAATCGGCTCGACTGCGTTGTCGAAGAACTGGTCAATTTCTATTTCCGTGATCGTTGTGTCCTCGATATTGTCCATGTAGTGAGACGGTGGGTCAGGGATGTACTCGTGCAACATCTCCGGAAACGATACTGATTTGGTCCTCTTAGGTGAAGACTGGACCAGAGGTGGCGTCAACGGACCTTCGACCCTCAAGTCACGAAATCTTCTCTTGTTGGGCGCTTGTGAGTCGGCATTTCTCAGACGCTGTAGCGGGCTGTAGAGCTGCCCAAGACCGTCTGAATCCACTATCGTTCCTTCGCTGCCTACATCAGAATTTCCAACCGCATCACGAGAAATAATCTGGTGCTCCATCGCCTGGGCCTCAGCGAGCGTAGAGTCAGTATCGTCAGACAGGAGCTCGAGCCGTGCTGTGTTTGGCGATGGTACAAATGGCGTTGGCGGTGGGCTTAGAGGCCGCAGCAGGGGTGTGAGAGGCTCGACTGTAGGATTCTGTTACACAGTCAATTGGTGCTGCGTCGCGTATGGGGTCGATACGCTTACTCTTATGTACGTAAGCTCAACCCGTTTAATTTCATCAAGGTCGTAAGAACCTAGATCATCCCGTAGAGTTGCTCGAAGATATACGAACGCGTCTTTCGTGATCTCCAGTTTCTCGGACTTTAACTCCGCGTCGAATTGACTCGGAAGATCGTGGAAGTGCTGTGGCCATGTCAGGCCTTCATTGTTCTCTTCGTCAATAGGCTCAAGAGGTAGATTCGCGTTGTCAAAATCGGGGCTCGTTATCTGGCGGAAACCCTTGAGATCAAGCTCGTTCTCCGTCAAAAGTAAAGGTAACTCTTGCTTCATGGCGGCAGTGCGAATGATACCGGGCGGCTCCGCGTCAATTTCATTAGCTTTGCCGGGCTCCGCAAGGACGTTCTTGATGTACGCTGCTGTATCCCGGTCGATCGTTAATCGTTCAGGGAGCAAGGCGTCTGATACTTCCGGTTCTTTTAGGCCATCATGGTCTTGCAGCTCAATTTCAAGTGTGATCTGATCGATCGACAACCCGTGATTTGACAAAGGATGCTTCGAGCTGTAGTCGATACACAACCCATGAAATCGGGCATACTCCGTTACGCTCGGTTCATCTACCTGTTGTCCAGGGTCTTCGTCGCGAATCTCTGACGTTTCGACAGACTTAAGAACTTGTGGATCGTTCGCTAGACCTTCATTTTCATGGAAGTCAGTCCATTCGTCGAACATGGTAACGTCTGTGAACCCCAGTGTGTCCGGCTCAACGTTTGAAGCGTGGCCAAGGCATGCCGTTGTCGCACCTGTCATCTGCATCAATTAAAAAAACGAATGTTATGTTCTAGAGCACAAGGAAGTAAGAAGGGGTAAATTCATGACCGAGAATATTGCTGGGCTTCTCAGCGCGAGTGGCGCTCGGACGGGCTGATGTTCTTGGGGCGCGTGGTCACGGGATTGCGCGTCAACGTCCATGTACTCAATCGGACCCAGCTGGAGCATATTCCGGCATTAATCGAATAGTACTACGAGACACGAGTGGCCTAGCCAAGCAGAAACAAGTGAGAATAATGGGCATCTAGGATCTAACTGAACATTATATACTTCCCTACTTCCCGTTGAACTCTGCCCACGTTCTGCGGCGTTAAGGCCGAAGGAAACTACGACCCAGCTTGTCTCTAACCTTGCATCTCAATACCTCCAGTCACGTGGACCACCTCACCAGTGGAGTATGATGCCATGGGAGACGCAAGGTAGACGTAGGCACCAGCGACTTCAATCGGCTGACCGGGACGACCCATCGGAGCCGCGCCAACGCCGAGAGAGTCCATTGCATCCGCCGGGTTGCCTTTGGTAGCTGGTTGAAGGGGCGTCCAGCTGTAATAGAATTAGCTTGTGTCATAATCAGATACAACACGTATGGTGCTTACATGATACCTGGAGCAACCGCATTGACTCGGATACCCTTTGGCGCTAACTGCTGAGCCAAAGACCTTGTCAATGTAGTAATAGCACCCTTTGTGGAGGAGTAGTCCACCAATTGTGGGTTGCCCATATACGCCGCCACGGAGCTTGAGTTCACGATAGAGCATCCCCTCGTCATATGTGGTAAAGCGTACTTGATCATCGCAAACATGCTGAGGATGTTTGTCTGGTAGGTCTTCTGTACCACATCGAGGTTGATTTCCGCCATGTCGTTGCAAATCTCCTGCATCGCGGCGTTGTTGACCAGGACGCTCAGCTTGCCGAAAGCCTTCATGTGTCCTTCGATGGCCTGCTTGCAGTTCTCGTTCTCCCTGAGATTGAACGGCATGAGATTGGCCTTTCGACCCGCCTTCTCGATGTAGCTCTTGGTCTTCTGAGCGTCCTCCTCTTCTTCCGGCAGGTATACGATGCTAACGTCCGCACCTTCGCGCGCCATTAATATGGCTACCGATCTGCCGATACCACTGTCACCACCCGTGACGAGAACGGCTTTGTCCTTGAGAAGCCCACGGCCCTCGTACTCTTTCAAATAAGGCTTGCCATCTTCATCCCAATGCTCCAATTCTGTCCAATTTGCTTGAGGGTCGAGCTTTGAATCAAGCCCAGGACCTCCGGTCTGATCCTGAGGCTTGAGCTCGGTGGCAGGGTATGCGGTAACAGGTCCGTCTGACATTGTGGTTGGTGGCGCTCGGACTGCGGTTGTGTGTGTGTTCCGTTGAATTAATCGGCTGTGGTTGGTGGTGGTCAAGAAAGTAAAGTTGAGGAATTATCACGGCGTGCAGAAGTGTTACAGGCCTACGTTAAAAACGTCTATCTGTCCCTGTAATGGGGTGAGGTCATACATCGTGACGTAGCCACAAACAATGACCTCGTTCTGTCGTAGAGTGACCAGCGACAGCATGCACGCAAGCTCGCGAACATGCACGCAAGCTCGTGATCCGGTAATCGAGGCCATGTGTGCTTGACAAGATTATGCGATTGAATGCACTCGAGATCGATAGGCTTGTCAATGATATCAGCCACACTCATACAAACACATCAAGAATATCCATCAGCGCGCGTGTGAGCTTTTGGGGCGGAAGCACTTCGGTTGTTGTTTGGTAACCCATTTCGGAGGGCTTGTACAACCTCACGATGTACGCAGGTCCAGGCACCACCCTCTATGATATTATTGCTTTTAACAAGATGATGTGTTTTGTCAAACATTGGATAAAGGCACGTCACGCAATCATTAGTCTGAGCTGATACGTCACCACGCCGTGGCTCTGTAGCCAAAAAGCAAGGTCGTTATTGCTCCACCATCGTGCGCAGTCTCAAGCTTCGCAGTACGGCGCGTCAGGTGTTGCAAGTACCAGCTCAGACCTCACGCTTATAAGGCTCGAGGGCATGGCTACAGCCTGAATCGCAGGATGCTCCAGGATGGCTTTGTGATACGTGAAAGTCTCCATGACGTTGTTTGCTTACCACACTCGCTGACATGCGGGTTGCCGTACGGCCCTGCAGTTTGCTATTGTTGCACTCGTAGAGCATCGTGATCGAGTACTCCCGGACAATTGAGTTTGCTGAGTGTTCGCAATACGACAGTCTTGAGTACTGAAGTTCCCCTTGTCAACGGAAGCGACAGCGCACCGATTTGATCTCGTAAACACAGACGCTTGTCATACCTGACGGTAAGCGGCTATAACTTCGAGAAGAAAGAACAATGCTGAAGTTGCGGCGAACTGAGCCGGATAGCATGAGTGACTATGCGAAAGGCTTACCCCAGTCTTCTACTTTTTGATGGAGGATGGAAAACACGTGACAAGCCGCCTTCACTTCTACTTTCTGATGCATCGCCTTCAAGGGGAGACCAGAGTGCGGCATGAAAGCTCATACGTCTACTTACGCGAAGCGGATATCTCTGCGGTGTCAGAACTGGCAAACCCTCTGCGAAAGAGACGGAAGCATCAACCAAGCTTACGATGCTGAAGTGAGATGTAGAAGTACCTAGAGATGTGAAGGATTGTATGGTTTACTCTCAAAAATTTTCTCGGCCGCTTGTCACATACGCTTTTCTACCAGATGCAGGTCACGTTTGCGGACATTCGGCACAACGCTATAGCCAATCTAGCGATCGTTCCCAGTGAGGCTTTCGACGACATCGTGCTGCTACACCCGCGGAGATCGCAGCGGGAGAATGCAGTCACCAAATCAGTGGACCGCACGGAAGGCTAGAAGCATGTAGTTCCTTCATGGTTACAGGTCGATACATCGTGCATTCGTTGCGAAGTGTTCAGACTGCTGTGCCTATCCAAGATCTTGACACCATTCCCTCGCCGTCGGCCCGTACGATTGGGTAGTGGAGATCGGAAAGAGGTACTGTACCTACTCGTACCGAGTTCTGGAAGGCTTCTGAAGCGTAAGCACATGGCCTGAACGCGTCTGTTGGACAAGCAAGAAGCACCGTAATCAGGAGTTCGGACCTATCTTGCAGATGCACAGCAACGGCCCTGCTTCCTGAGAGACTGACGAGTGTACATTTCGTGGATGCAAGGGGATCGAGAGCAAGGAAAGCTTTTCCCGGTCCCGTGTGATACAGTAGTCATACTCATTCTCTGGAGAGCCTTGTTGATCGTATATACCCCGCAACTGAAGATCTGACCCGATCTCCGCACTTATATTCAGAATACGTTCATGACCTCTTGATTCCAGCTTCAATAATTCAAGACTATCAGCGATGAAAGAGTCGGTATGTTCGTCCAGTGCTGTCACCCGGGCATATAGATATGTCGTCTGCCAGGCGTGCGGCATCTAACACTCCGCCCGCCACTAGATTAAGTCATTGGTATAAGTTAGCGGTCACGCAAAGGATGCCTGGCATGCCTGCTGACAAGGTACCGTACCGTCTTGTCCGCCACTCCGAAGCCCGAGACGGTCACGGCCCGACAGCATTTGCTTTGCTTTGCTTTGCTTTGCTTTGCTTGACTTACCGACCGAGTTACGGAGTACTGTACACTCAAACTTTAGACTTTCTAGCCATGGATTCCGAAGCATCAGACCTAAGGGAACCGGCGGCTGGTCTTTGAAGTCAACAGTCGGTCCTTCGTCAGGTGGAAGTACGGGAAGCTGTGCGCAAGCTCATCAGAAAACCTGGGGTTATGGCCGAACTGTAGTAGTAATGCCATGCTATGGGAATGTTAGCCCCTCGGGAGGTTACATCCAGCGACCAGCCACGCTTCACGCACTCACGCGACCATCACATGCTTTCAGATCCCCACCAAGAGCTCGAAGCTCCGAAAGGCAAATGCTTCAGTACTCCGTACCATGTATCGTAGCAGATTTCTGCTCCACTGTTAGTGGGTCAGCAGCTAATGCTCTTTGTTTATTAGATCAAGTTCGTAGAGTGGAACTCGGGGTGGCCGAGAGAGAGGCAGCCGTCGACGGAAGCGCTCATAGGCTCATAGCTGCAGAGGCCTCCTCAGATGACCCGATTGCCTCTGGTTCGAGCGCAAACTCTAGCCTTCAGCGAGTTCAGCCGTTGACGACACCGACATGCGCGCACTGCGGGTGTGGTGTCGATGCGCGCTTGCGGAGGTGGAGCTGCAAAGATGGACAAGATGTACCCCATATGCGGATCAAGCATGTTAGCAGCACGACAAGCACAAGACCCTTGTCAGCCATCCGCCTGGGCAAAGTCTTTGCTAGGCTTGTATCTTCTTCCGCCACCTGACAGTCGAGAATCGTGATTTCAAGCATCGCGTTCGCATTCCACCCCAACGCTCAAAAGCTTCATCGGAGCAATTTCTAATCTGCGGGAAGGCTGAAAATTGAAACGGCGGAAAAGGCTTCGCTCCCCTTGCGCCTCCAGCCTTCGGTGCTGTAGCCTGTACGCTTGGACATGTAAGCCTTGTGAGGCCGTCAAAGCGGCGTCTGCTGGTGCGAAACACCCAAGCTCGAAGAAATCTCCACACTCCCCCAGCACGACCAGGCCTCTTTCGGTTAGATCCACGTCCTTCGAGCGGGTGAAATCCCGTGGAGATCGAGCTGGACCTTCGCAGCTAGACCTTAATTGCTATTCATTCAGGCTAGACAGGCGCAGACCCTCGGATTATCGCCGCCATCTTGCCTCTCACATCCTTGAACACCACACGCTCAACGTGCATGGTTTTCCGCGCCATTGCCCATGCAGGAGGTTGAATCTGAAGGGACGGCTCAGCGCCTGGTAAGCGGGTAGCTTATGTTTGCAATACGGGGATCTATGCTCCTTGCGAGCTAGAGTAATATGTGGAGATGCCTGCTTCTGCGAGGAAGACAAAGCATCTGCTCTGCTAGCACTAGGCGTTCGGCCGATTTGTTTGATTGACATATATCAGCGACTACCCCTCTCTTCATGCGCACTCATTGTGGCGTCTATTCAAAAATCCATCTTGTCTTTTCCACTGAACGAGCAATCAAGCTCATCTGACTGACAAGAAAGAACACGACGACTACATTTCAACATGTCTGAGGGCATTGAGAAAAACCTCCGCTCCGACCATGGCGAGTTCAATGAGAAGGGATTGACTCAAGAAGAGGTTGACTTGCAAAACAACAGAGATGCAAAGTATGCGGAGAGCAACAAATACCAATGTCCAGTCGACTTACTGACAGCACCATTAGGATCAAGAACCCTCTCGCAGGCATTCCTCATGACATTCTGATGAGGCAGGTCGAGGACTTTGCACGGGATCGCGACTTGTCCGACATGACAGATCTCCTCAAGCGCGGAGCCCTCGTCGCACAGAACCCGGCCGAATTCGACACTATCCCTGGCATCACCGAGCCAGAGAGAGAAGCACTCGCTGCTGAGATTACTCACAAATGGCGCCAACCTCGTTCCATGTACTTCACCGTCATCCTATGTTCCATCGGTGCTGCTGTCCAAGGATGGGATCAGACAGGTTCTAACGGTGCCAATCTTTCTTTCCCTGTCGAATTCGGCATTCCAGACTCTCAGTATCTTGACGCTGCTGAGACCATCCCCAACCCGAACTATGAACACAACCTTTGGCTTGTCGGTTTGATCAACGGTGCTCCATATCTCGCTTCCGCTTTCCTGGGATGCTGGATGTCCGATCCACTCAACAACTATCTCGGTCGCCGCGGTACTATCTTCTTCTCGGCTGTCTTCTGTTTGCTCCCCGTCATTGGCTCCGCCTGCGCTCAGAACTGGTATGAACTGTTTATCACGCGTATCCTGCTCGGTATGTCAAACCTGGTCCTTGAGCCCTTTCTGGCACTCAGCAACTAACACCGCGCAGGTATCGGTATGGGATGCAAAGCCTCCACTGTCCCCATCTACGCTGCCGAGAACGTTCCCGCGGTCATTCGTGGTGGCCTGGTGATGTGCTGGCAGCTCTGGACCGCCTTCGGTATTCTCCTTGGTTTCAGCGCCAACCTCGCCGTCCGCGACACCGGTGCAATCGCCTGGCGTCTGCAGCTTGGCTCTGCGTTTATTCCCGCTGTGCCTCTCCTTATCGGCGTCTTCTTCTGCCCGGAATCGCCACGTTGGTACATGAAGAAAGGGAAGTATACCAACGCCTACAGGTCACTGCTTCGCCTTCGCAACACGCCCATCCAAGCGGCTCGCGACCTATACTTGGTGCATGCGCAACTTATTGAGGAAGCACACATCATCGGCCAGTCTTCCTACATCGGTCGCTTTATCGAGCTTTTCACCATTCCTCGTGTCCGCCGCGCAACACTCGCTTCATTCACGGTCATGATCGCGCAGCAGATGTGCGGCATCAACATTATCGCCTTCTACTCGTCCACCGTCTTCGTCCAGGCCGGCGCAACACCCCAGAATGCCCTCCTCGCTTCATGGGGCTTCGGCTTCGTAAACTTCGTCTTCGCCTTCCCCGCCGTTTGGACCATCGACACGTTCGGTCGCCGCGCACTGCTTCTCTTCACCTTCCCGCAAATGGCCTGGACGCTGCTCGCCTGCGGTCTCTGCTTCTTGATCCCTGAATCTTCGCGGGCACACTTGGGCCTCATTGCTCTCTTCATCTTCCTCTTCGCGGCCTTCTACTCCCCCGGTGAGGGTCCCGTTCCGTTCACCTACAGCGCTGAAGCCTTTCCGCTCTCCCATCGCGAGGTTGGCATGTCCTGGGCCGTCGCGACCTGCCTCTTCTGGGCGTTCGTGCTGTCCCTCACCTGGCCGCGCATGGTGGCCGCCATGACGCCGACGGGAGCCTTCTGCTTCTACGCCGGCCTCAACTTGACCGCGTTCGTCATGATCTTCTTCTGGGTGCCTGAGACGAAGCAGCGTACGCTCGAGGAGCTGGATTACGTGTTTGCGGTGCCGACCGGCAAGCACATGCGGTACCAGTATGGAAAGGCGCTGCCGTACTTCATTCAGAAGTACGTCCTGCGCAGGAAGGGTGCTACGCTGGAGCCTTTGTATCAGATGGATAAACATACGCAGGTGGAGGGCGCGACCAGGGCGGCTAGTGTGGTTCAGGCAACTCAGGCAAGGAGGAAGAGTTCGGCGAGATAGAGAAATGGTGAACTTGCCTTTTAGGATTGTTGCAGAACACCAAAGAGTTGAAGGAGCCTCGAAGCGCGAAAGGACAGAATGATGTCAACGATCTTTGAGCGCTATGCGTTGGGGGTAATGAATTCTATATACCACAATTTACCCTTGTGATAAAGTAATACACTCTTTGATACAATCACATCAGCGCTCCATCTTGTCCCTGAATCAAGCATGCTTGAAAATCTTCCCACGCACCTGAAAGCTGCCTGGCCATGCCTCAAATCAAACAAAACACACCCAATCTACCTCCCAAACAAACTCTTCCACAACGACCCCCCCGCGCCACCCATGCCTCCCCTCCCAGCCTCCTTCTCC
>JAWDJW010000076.1:0-12078 GCA_033119265.1 Coniosporium uncinatum
AGATGCTTGCCATCATGGTCGTGGAGAAAGGGCGCCAGACACCGTGATGGCTAATCGCGACATGCTTGTTATCTACCTGGCTCATCGTTCACAATACCTTAATGGGTAAGAAGAGTTTCGGATGAGTTTACACGGTGACAACGATTGTTGGAAGGACGAAGGGAGGCTTGAGGAAGGAGAAGGTTTGTTGAGTAAGATGTCCCAATGACAAGGGTACAGAGCCGAAAGGTAACCCATCGCTGAGAAGCGTACTGTGTCAGGAGCCATGCGGTTTTAGTTGCACAACAGACACTGCTTCATGGCCGTATCTACGACGTTCAGAGAGTAGTTGTTGGCGGTGGTGATGGTTTTCGAAGCCTTGAATTCTGTCGTGGTATGCTGCGACGGAAAGGACGGGCGCGAGTCGGACAAGCTCCCAAGCCAAGAGCTTGCCCTACTGTACAAGCGTCAAACCGTCGTTACCTAATCAAAGTTAGTCATCAGTGTTGTGATGACACAGATGAAGCCATCTGCCTTACGGTAGGTTTCGGCACCTGAAGGTACGATCACATTGCCGTGATTGCAAAGAGTATGTCAGGCGAAGCATCGCAGGGCAGGTTGGTTGTCACAGAAAGCACGGAACCTCGGTCTTCAACGCCATCAGATCCGATCGCAATTGCATCGAGTCTGCGTCCAAGCGGAGAGATTCTCATCCGATCATCTATTGCTCCGAAGAGCGAAGTGCCGACCTCATGCCCTAAGAGCCTCACCGCAAGCTTGTTCACATCCGAGTCAATGCTGCCACGCAGCGGCGCCCAGCGGAAGCTTGTGAAGGGGCCCTCTACCCAAACGGGTAATCGGAACTCGAGGAGCCTTGTCCGTTGGCCGACTTAACGTCATAGACTTCATGTTTCTTAGGAAATTTTCAGCCAACGCCAACCAGAGCGCAACCAATTCAACCGACTTAGTGCGTCTGGTTGTAAAAAAGGGAGTATGACGACGTAGGGAGTCATGGCTGATCCACTGTATGTAAGTCAGTGCAAGTCTCTCCATCGCCGCACTCCATCCCAAGCCTTCATCGTCCAATATCGCTATCATGACGGAGCTTATCCGAGATACTGTCTTCGGACACATTGTGAGATTCGTATCTGGAGGGAAGCTACTGCAATATCAAGAAGAACGGGACCCGTCATTATGGAAGCAATTCGTGGACAGAGAGAAGTCGGAGAATGCGGCGCATCATGGCACAGTCGAGCCTCATCGCACGGATACGCGACCTGACGATCACGACCACTCTCCAGATTCCGAGCGCACCGAGATTCCAGACGATGGCCACACGTACAATGAGGTTACCATGACCAAAGTTGATACGGAGAAAGGCAAAGATATACACGTCGTGTCGTGGTATGGCAAGGACGATCCCGAAAATCCACAGAACTGGTCGCAATTCAAGAAATTCTTCGTTACCTTCGAGCTGTGCCTGTTGACATTCGGAGTCTACATTGGGTCTGCCATTTACACTGCAGGCATTGAAGATGTAACCAGAGTTTTCGGCGTCAGTCAGGTAGCTGCGACACTTGGTTTGACCTTGTTTGTTGCTGGTTATGGGTTGGGGCCAATGATTTGGTCGCCAATGTCCGAAATTCCTCAAATCGGCCGTAATCCCATCTATATTGGCACTTTGGTAATCGTAAGTAGCATCTCTTGGCAGTGTCCAAGCCTATGTTTCTGACTTCAATAGTTTGTCGTGTTTCAAGTACCTACTGCGCTGTCAGTCAATTTCGGCATGCTCCTCGCATTCCGATTCCTGACAGGGTTTTTTGGCTCTCCTGTGCTAGCTACTGGCGGTGCCAGCATTGGAGACATCTACGAGCCTAAAACACGCGCGTACGCAATGACTATCTGGGGTATCGCTGCTGTGTCTGGTCCTACTATGGGACCTCTGGTGGGAGGTTTCGCTGCTCAGGCAAAGGGCTGGACCTGGACAATCTGGGAGTTGATGTGGCTTTCTGGCTTCGCACTGGTCTTCCTAATCTTCTTCCTGCCGGAAACGAGCGCTCAGAACATCCTTTACCGACGCACAAGGCGACTTCGTAAGCTTACCGGAAACGACAAGCTGAAGTGTGAGCCGGAGATTATGTCCGAAAACATGACTGGCAAGGACATTGCTCTTATGACGCTTGTCCGACCCTTCACACTCAACTTCCAAGAGCCCATCGTTCTTGCGCTGAACTTGTACATCGCTCTCGTCTATGGCTTGCTCTATATCTGGTTCGAGAGCTTCCCGATTGTCTTCGTCGGAATTTATGGCTTCACTCTCGGGGAGGAAGGCTTGGCCTTTCTCGGCATTCTGATCGGTTCGATCGTAACCATACCACCCTTCTTCTGGTATTTGAAAAAGAGGGTCGAACCGGAATTCAACGACAAGGGCGAGTTGAAGCCCGAGAAGCGCCTACCCGCAGCCTGTGTCGGCGCTTTCTTTATCCCCATCTGTCTCTTCTGGTTCGGCTGGAGCTCAAGGCCGTCGATACACTGGATCATGCCGATCGTCGGCTCGGGCTTTTTCTCCGTTGGCGCGCTTTTGCTCTTCAACAGTGTGCTGAATTACCTGCCTGACGCTTATCCCGAATACGCGGCTTCAGTCCTTGCTGGCAACGACCTCTTCAGATCTTCTTTCGGAGCGGGCTTCCCTCTGTTCGCGTCCGCCATGTACAACAAGCTCGGCGTGGCCTGGGCTTCATCGTTGCTCGGTTTCCTGGCGATTGCATTTATTCCGATACCTTTCGTGCTGTACAAGGTCAGCCTCCATATCCAATTCATCATCAATGTGACATGGCTAATTCATCTCTTAGTACGGGGAGAAGATCCGCAAGCATTCCAAGAGTGCTCGAAAGGACTTTTAAGTCTCGTGCTTCTGCGAGACTAATGGTACCATACGAAGTTCCGTAATGATTGATTTATGTTGCATTGTGGCGTTTTTGAAGTAACGCACAGCGATACCAAGTAGGCCATGGCGTTGTCACCTTACCGAGCGACCTGTGTAACACTACAATAGACATGCTCTCAATGCATGAGTTAATTCGATGATATCAATACCCGGCGTCGCTGGTGTTGTTGCTGTTGTTGTCGTTGGATCTGTCACGATCGCCGAAACCCGGACGTTCTTGGAGCGGATACCTAACTTATCTATAAACCTCGATTTGAAATTACTTGTTTAGAGGTACGATAGGCTACTGAAGCATACACCCACACTGCGATAGATATCCTTCGGACAATTTGTTGATCATAAGATTCGCCGTCGTTCACTATTCCGGTCCTGCCGATCGTAATTTCATGCTTTAGGCTAACTCGTGTCTCTCCACCCCTGGCTACTACATCACTGTCCCCGTTGTATGAGGCTGGTCGTTAATAAGGGAAGTCGTCCAAGCACGTCTCTACAGTTTTTACCCACTTCAGCATGCCCTTCGATCTTCGGCCGCCCGATTCTATGTCCACACGGCTCATCAAAGAAATCCGTAAGAATGAAGATTTTCCTCCATAATCTCCCACATGCCTCTCACTCTCCTGAGGACGCGATATCTCTCATCTATTCGATAACTTCTTCGATCATGCTCCGAATCTCTTCTCTTCTCCCTTTCTTGGCCTGAAGACACGTCACCCGCATCCTCCGCTCGCCGCTTGCCCCAGCGAACACTGCTGTCAGGAATCGACTTGGATTCAGAAGGCTCCGAAGTCATCGTACCATTGGTGGTATCTGCAGCGGTTGGAGCCCCATGCACATCTTCTGCTTCAGTTATGTCGCACACCTCGTCGCCACCGAGGCCGTCAGTTTCCTTTCCAAGCTCCTGGCACGCCGGTTCAACGATCCAAGACAAATCCAAACTCCTGATTGCTGGTCGAGGCAGTCTCTCTATATCGCTGTCAAACAGAGTAGCCACCGTGCACGGCCCATCCACAACGAACACTGCCATTCTATGAGACAGCTTCTTATGCTGAAGTTCCCGGTAGCATTTGTAGGCGGCAATGAACCACCACCAGCTGACCATGGGTCCTAGCGCGGCGCCATACCCTTTGGGCATCTTGTCCAGAGTTTCTGCACTCCTATGCAGCTCAGTGCGCGCCATGTGTGACCACATTTGCTTGATTGCTTGATTTCGAATGATGCTCGCGGGCCGCATCGACCCGGACTCGGTGGAGCCAAAAAATCCAGACGGATCATCCATCTTGTTTTTGCCTTTCGAACGGATCAGGCTCTTCACTTGGGCCAGGTCCATCGCCTAGACCAGATTCATCTCGTGGGCCGGGCTCTCCTCTTGAGCCACCTTCGTTTGGACCAGGCGTCTGCGTTGCACTATCGGAGTCCTTGTTCCGGAACGAAAGGACGCTGTAGCTTCCAGCCCAGATAATACCGTCGTTCATGATACGATTCAACGTATTCTGATCATCATGATCGAGCTGCAGTGTCAGCCAGCGCCTGTCCGTAAGTCTCTTGTTTCTCAAGAGCTCAGTAACGTCGTCGGGAAGTGCATCCCAGTTTGAGTGCTCCCAGATAAACTCTGAACCACGGCCAGGTCTCATGCAGTCCATCCGGATCGAGTGCCATATAGCATTTGCAACAGCAGGCTTGCGAATCGAGACCAGATATTCCAGGATTTCGTAGAGAATGGTCCCGACCAGCCATTGGGCACTCTCATCCTCTTCCAGTCTGGCGGTAGACATGAACCTGGTGACTGTCGCGCCGAATTCGGTTTGCTCGTGGGGTGTCTGACCAGAACGTTCTACCAGATCAATGTCACCGCGGTTTACCCGGTCGCATTGTCCGGATCGTACGAGCTGACTGACACGACGCCCGCGTTCCTGGAACTCTTCATGTGATTCTCCATCCCGGCGCTCCAGAATGATCTGCACGCACGCCCATTGCTCCCACATGGCTTTCCACTTCGCTTGAATAAGGGTGAGGTCCACCATCTGGTCGACCGCCCAGATGTATGCGGGTGCGATTAGGCAAGAACTGGAAAATTTATATCTGTTTGAGTTACGGAGGCTCAAGTTGGAGCCGGCGCGGAATTGTCGAGCCTCGACTGTATGAAATACTTCAGGGAATGGCAATGACCATGATGGTCCGTCTATAGGAGCTGTAGGAGACATCAGCGTGTTTTGGCGGGTGCGCTTCTTTTCCGGACCTCACCTTTGATGCTAGATTGTTGATATATTTCGGGAACAAGGAGTGATAGATCGCCATTGATGAACGCAAGAGCAAAAAGACAGACTGCGAGAGACGTGAAACTGGTCTCTATTCCCATTGCATTCAGGCGGAGTTCGTAGTCGCAAAGGTTAGCCATGATTGCTAAACGGTCTGCAGGGCGGTGGTTCTCACGAGTCCGGAGATAGGTCAATGCCACGGCAGCGTTGCAAGTTCTGCGTTGTCCGAAATGGGTTCCTCCGACCGCGTACATGAATGCATGCCTGTTCATTGTTCCAGCCGGGCGAGGTTTCAGTTGATCGAGCCTTTCGACAACTTGCATAGTACGACGGATTATACGATGCGTAAGAACAGTATGATCCATTCCTACTCCTGAATGACCGAGCAGTCTGACGATCGCCCAGAGGAATTCTTGAGATACCTTGATCAATTTGTCCAGTAGCGGCGTGGGTATATTTAGACTGTTTTGTGGAGGTGCCCAGCGCTGGAAGATCCGGGGAATACGAAGGGGAAGAAACGGATTCATTCGGATGTTGCTTATCATGTGGTTAGCGGATGAGAAGTCTTCTTGTAGAATCCATGCTCGTTGGTTCCAGGGGTCTTGGCAAAGAAGTTCAAGAAAATACAACAGATGCGGGACCACAGTCTCCCCAGTCAGATCGCTCCCGGCCGGGATTCGATAATGTTGTCGATCTTGTAACTTTGCCCAGTCCAGCACCAACTCTACAGCATCTAAGTGGCTCTGCGTCGGAATGAACGATTGGTACAGACCAGCACACCAACGAGCTCGCTGGTATACTAAGTCCATAGACTGGATGCCGAGCTCGTGCTCTCTACTAGCATCCTGTGGCAAACATTCTTGATCAAGCCAGATCAGGCGGGCGCCAATCTTTCATGCCATTTCCACAGCTCTCTCAATTGTCTCATCGGGAGCTCGGTTACGTCTTTCGATCACATTTCCATCGGCTTCGACAACACGGACCCTGTAGGATCCCTTTTCCTTGTCCTTATGAACCTTTCCGCTGGCGTCGCTCTGCCAGTAATATGATATGGCGATGTAGTGATCGCAAAGCCCGCCTTTTGCTTCGAATGCCTCGGCACTAAAGCGGACAACACGAAACTGTTTAGCTCGGCCTCTTCCTGGAAATTTTGGGTACTTTTCGCAATTCCTGCAAGAAGGTTTATCGTGAATGTCTGTCGTCTCCCCTTCGTCCTCTTCTTGGAGAGACAGTGCGATCGCATAATCTAGCATAGCACCGTCGTCCTCGCTGTCCTCGCTCCTCGGCCCGTCGCTGAGTAGACCTTCCTGAACATGGACGCCGCGCTCTGGTTGTGGACTTTGAGAACGGGCAATATCTCGGAGTTGTTCATTGACTTGCGCATCGGCTGGTGTCCGACTGCGATCGTTCTGCAGTAAGGAATTTGCAATAGCAATTTGAACAGCTTCGCTTTCATCAAAACCATCAGCATAGGTTCCCCCGCCAACTTCAGCATCATCGTCAGAGCCGTATTCATCATGGCCTTCTGCGCCTTCGTCGTCATAGATCAGGAAGCTCAGGTCACGGGCCCATTCGTACGAGTTATGTCGATTGATCCGGTGGTGCAGCGATATTCTGGCCAATTCCCGAGCCAGCGCTGGACCGTAAGCTCCAACAGTATGTGTCTTAGTGTCGTCCTTGAGCACTGTTGTCATGAAAACCAATTTGAAAGTATGAACGATGGGATTAGAGCTGGTGCACAAGCGAGAATCCCGCGCTGTTACGGTATAGCAAGTGCTCCTTCTCCTGGCGCACTTATAGGTAGCCCATCGAGCAGATCCGGTACCTGCGAAGGGCAGCCTGAAGGTGTGGATAGAGCACAGCCTCGTGGGGACCCTCCATGCCTGCATCCTAGTTACCGAATCAGCCTACCAAGACCTGCTTCATCTATATTATAGGCTTATAGGATAGGATTGAATTATCTTACGTTATCGTATCTTTCAACCGCATTAGACTCGTGAGATGAATGTTACAACCCTCCCTCTTAGCGTCAAGAAACAGGAACAACAGATAAGAGACGCCGAAAGTCTTGCATTTAACTGGCCTGTTCGAATGAAGGCTCATCGTAAGGAAGATCTAACCAGCAATATGTTGTGACTTAACGTGCGCATTAGCACAACGGCTTCTGGACCAAAGGTTGTCCGACGAAGCATCTCGAGGTTGTGCCGAGCATCACCAAGCTGGCCACATCAGTATCTCTAGGGCAATGCATGTTGCTCGTTAAGAAAGCGAACCACGTTTTCTTTCGATGAGTTCGTTCCGGCTGACACAGGTCCCAACAGGCTGATCTCGTTGCCTTTCACGTGACTTGTGCCCTCTTGCTGACCGGTCGGCTTCTTCATCTATTGACCGGTCAGTGTTTGGTACTTGTACGAACCGCAACATTCTCATTGGACGGCCCAAGGAATCCCATCACGCACCCCATGCCACAGGCTGGGACTCTTTGACCTTGGTACTGGGACGTGTCTTGTCTCTTGCATTGTTGTGCTTACAGGACATACATGTACGATGCACCATCGTATTCGTTGCACCACGACTGGTAAAACAACCGCGTCCAATGTACGACGTCTAGGGTCATACATTCTTGGCGCTTACCGCTCCGCTGCCAAGACCGCCACTCATCTTGACTTCACTTCGACTTTAGCCTCCAGCTGTAACCTTGTCCTTACGACCTTTCCTCGAGTGGTATTATCTTCATGATCCATTTTGCTTGTGCGAGAGTGTCGCTCAACACGACCGGCTATACGCTCAGCTACGTCATATAGCCTATTGGATCCCACTGCACAGGGATCTCTCAGGGGGAGAAGATGCAGGGCTGCAGCCACCGAACCTTTGAGAGGACGGCGCCAAAGACGGAGCCAACGAGAAGTTTCGAAACGGATCGCCAGACTCATGCCAAGAAATTCTGCCACTGCACTGCAACTTGCGAGTCACTTCTCTACATGTCTTTTTGTGCTGTCATGCCGTGTTCTGCTGATTACATACTCGAGCGCATGCGACGATCCATCGACCCCGGCCCTTGCTAATCGCTATCAACCGTAGACGAGCATCTTACACAAAGTGTCCTCTGTTCTCCTCAACAAAGATAATACGTTTTCTTGTGTTAAGTGCGGTTCGGCCCGTACAGGTCTTCGCAGCCCTAATTTCTTGCTTCTACGTACAATGAGAAGCTTCCCCGTCCTAACAGCTTTGCGAAGCCTTTCTGACACGAAGCCCAGCTTTGCCATGCCTGACTGTTAGCCGCGTGGTTGGTCCCGTGTGGAGATCGTGCGGCTCTTTTTCGCCTACCTAGGCTCATTAGGCTGATGCTGCCCCAACAAGTAAAGTCTCTGTACAGCTATTGAACAACCCCACAATCTATTTTCTCTTCCGTGCCCTTGGCAGCACCTTTTTCTGCAATATACCCGGTGCGCCTGCGGCATGCCTAGAGATTTGCGCTTCCTTGGACTGCCGGAAGTGGATCGCTCGCAGGGGTCCGTTGAGCTTGACCGTCATCCCGGTCTACTTTGCGTGCCGTTACTTCCAATGCAACTTCGTACTTTTAGGTTGCGATCGTAGCTACGATATCTTGCTTCAACGGCTGCTATTGTGCCACCGACACTCGTTATTCCGTTCTGCCCTATCTCCTACTCAACAGCGTCTTCATCTTGTAGCTCTCACTATCTTTAATTGTCTAATTACGTTCATCCTCCGACGACTTCGCACAAACAAAGCTTCAGACAACATGCGTTTCTCTTCCATTTTGGCCGCTGTAGCGGCAACTACTCCTACTTTGATCGCTGCACATGGCGATGAATATCCCGTACCCAAGGTGTTCGGGCGATCAAGTCTGGAGCTCAAATCCAGGCAGCTCTCTAGCCGTTCAAACAAGGCCAGGGCCGCTAATTCCAATCTCAACACTCGCCAAAGTACAGACAGGTGTGGCGCTGGAGTGGGATCCTGCGCTGCCGGTCTTTGCTGCTCGGCAGCCGTAAGTATCCGTTCCATATACATGAACGGTACAGCCAACATCTGACCCTGTCTAGGGATATTGCGGAAGCACACCTGCATATTGTAACGCTCCAGATTGTCAGTTCAATTACGGACCAGCTTGCGATGCAAACATCAAACCAGCAGGCTCAGACACATCAAGCGTGGCAAGGCCTAAGCTTGGAAGCGTACCCTACGGCGGCGCGGGGATCTATGACTGCAACGTAGCCGGCACTGTTGCTCTGACTTACGACGACGGGCCATATATCTACACCAACGACATTCTTGATATCTTCGCCAAGTACAATGCAAAAGCGACCTTCTTTATTACCGGCAACAATAACGGCAAAGGAGAAATCGACAATCCCGCCAACGCATGGCCTGCGGTCATCAAAAGGATGTACAGTGAGGGACACCAAATTGCGTCACATACATGGAGTCATCAGGACCTGAGCGCGATTACATCTGCTCAGCGCAAACAGCAGATGACATACAACGAGATGGCATTGAGGAACGTTCTTGGTTTCTTCCCAACGTACATGCGTCCGCCCTATTCGAGCTGTAATGCTGCTTGCCAAGCCGACATGGGAGCTCTAGGATATCACGTTACTTACTTCGACATTGATACCGATGACTACAACCAGGACTCACCAAGCAAGATTCAGAACTCCAAGAACAGGTTCAGCGACGGTTTAGTTGGACCACCTTCGGACAACGATTACCTGGTTATCGGTCATGATATCCACGAGCAGACCGCTCACAACCTCACAGAGTACATGCTCCAAACTTTGCAGGCGAGGGGTTACAGAGCCGTAACGGTCGGCGAGTGCCTTGGTGACGATGCTGCCAATTGGTACCGCAGCTCGAGCGGTAGCGCCTCGACATCCGTCCTTTCCAACATCGTGTCCAGCACGTCTAGGACCTCCTCTGCGCCCACATCCTCTGCTCCCTCATCCTCTGCTCCCGCATCCTCTGCCACCAAAGTCTCTCAAGACGGCAGCTGCGGCGCTGCTTCCGGTCAGACCTGCCAAGGCTCCACTTTTGGGAACTGTTGCTCTCAGTACGGATATTGTGGAAGCACTTCAGACTATTGCGGAAACTGCCAGCCCGGATTCGGGACCTTTGGATCCAGCTCTGTGAGCTCTAGAGTCGCGGTTGTCAGCACGTCAAGCTCGGTTGCTGCGCCTGCTGCTTCTGCTACCAAGGTCTCAACTACTGGGTCGTGTGGAGGTAGTGCGCGCTTGACGTGCAAGGACTCTACGTTTGGAAATTGCTGTAGTCAGTATGGTAAGCATATTTCCCTTCCCTTCTCACTAGGGCAGTGCAATAGTTGACGCATCTTAGGTTACTGTGGCTCGACTTCAAACTACTGTGGCACTGGCTGTCAATCAGCTTTTGGAACTTGTGGTGGCTCTTGAGGCTCAAGTAAGGCATCCTCGTCTTATAAGTTCATAAGTCACCGTGTTTAGTCCGCTCATTCAAGGGTTCTCAGGTCGCTAAAGGTGTAGTCAACAACTGCAACGTACATAGTAATGGCAAACTGAAGCTACATCTGCATACATAAAGTAATTCAAGAAGTCGGACTGCTATGCGAACAAGTAGCCCCTACGTTTCCTTATCCGTGACCAAATGTAAACCCCACACAGGGGGTCGCGTGCTTCATTGCCCAAGCGGGGAAGAAGTTGCACGGCAGCCAGTCACAGTGGTGTGCATATGATCTGGGTGTCGCTCGATTTCCTCTCCATGCCCGTCCTCCTTGCTTTTCGCCTCCCTCCCTCCCTGTTACATCCTCAACCTCGTAGCGACCGGGAGCGCGGTTTGGCAATGTCCGCTTCCGAACATCTTCGCTTGGCGGGGCGATAAACGCGATTCAGCCTGTCCATTGGAAGATGTCCGTCGTACACCACCGTTGAGAGGTTATGGAACATTGATGTTCTCCCCATCTTAACATTCCATTGCTACTCCGGATTCTCCGCGCTTGCCAACCTCTCAAGAATTTGATCGAAGGCAGAGGGGGACTCGTTGAGGCAAAGATGCAGCTGCTCTGCATTTCTCAGCCAACGATATTCCGCGGGCCGCCCCACGTTGTCGGTCCCTCTTCTCGATCACAAGTACCTTACGAGTTGGATATGAACATTCAAACACCACATCACCAAACACCCGATCTCATATTTCACCAAGGGCAGATGGCTCCGTCACTGCTATTCATCTCCGACACCGATCTAAAGCCCGCCTGGGTTCACCGGAGAGTCTCTTGATGTACATTCTTTCGGCGCTGCCCGTCATTTTGAGCAGCAACCCTCCCTCACCATGAAGTTCGGACACAACCTACCCCGTAACCAGGTTCCGGAATGGGCGTCCTCATACATAGATTACAAGGGCTTGAAGAAGCTCATCAAGTCACCCGTTGAAGCCACGAAGAATGGACAGGACGCAGATCTAGCTGGTCTATTCTGCCCTGTTCAAACACATTACAGTTTGCTTATACCAAGCCAGAATTCTTCTACACCCTCGATCGAAACCTCGAAAATGTAGACGCCTTCTACAACAAGAAGTACAGTGATGCTTTACGAAGACTCAGGCTCCTCTACGACCGCTACGGCAGCATCCCCAAGGGCCGAGATGGCATGGACAAAGATGAGAAGGAGGACCTCATGGGTGCGCTCTTGGAGGTGCGCGATCAGTTGCGGAAATTACAATGGTAC
Organism: Coniosporium uncinatum; assembly: GCA_033119265.1. Classification (NCBI taxonomy): domain Eukaryota; kingdom Fungi; phylum Ascomycota; class Dothideomycetes; genus Coniosporium; species Coniosporium uncinatum. Next base: position 11,895 of record JAWDJW010000076.1, read on the forward strand.
GGCGAAGTCAATCGGCGAGGCTTCATAAAAATCACCAAGAAGCTGGACAAGAAGGTCTCGAACCAGGCGACTCAGCACAGCTACCTCGCAACCAAAGTCGACCCGAAACCGTTTTCTAAGAATGCGAAGCTGTCAAACGACATGAAGCAAGTCAACGACTGGCTATCAAGGTTGGGTGATGTCA
>JAWDJW010000077.1:0-12053 GCA_033119265.1 Coniosporium uncinatum
GAGGCGATTTGTTCGTTGAGAACGTCACCACCCGCTAGGGTGGTTGTAGTGCATGAGGAGCGAGCGAGCGAATGCATACGTAAGCCACGGGTAGATTTTGTGTATTTCGCTGGGGTGCGAACGATTGGTCATGACGCGGGATCGAACATCACGCCGGGAATCACGTTAAATGTGTTCCGTAGTTCCTTCGAAACTCCTTACACAAGCGACGCATGTTACCAGTCCTCACAACAAAACTCTCCCTCTCCACGGCATACGCAACGTTACAGACAGGGTGAGTGACCTCGCAGCGTTCACAGCAGAGCACGTCTTCTTCACACCTATGAGAGAACCGCCGAAGTTGCTCGCCGATACGTAACAGCCGACCGCGGAAGCTGTACCATGATTCATCCGACCGGACTCCCAAGTACCGGCTGCAAGGTTGGGGGTCTTAGACTGTCGCTTTCTCCGAGCTTCTGCTTGAGTTGAGTCGCGGCATCATTTGTCCTTTTTCTGTTCGTTACGATCGATCATCCAAGCATAGGGTTGTTGCGGTTTTCGTACACGCTCATGCCCACATTTAACAACCTTGTCGCGGCCTCGCTTTCACGGAATACAACACCCGGCTGTCAAGAGCGAATGGGGCTCGCAAGTCCAACTACGATGGCACCGGTGCTTCTTTGCAGTTTCAGCGGGGACACACTATCTTACAAGACTGCGCAGTCTCGAGCATTAGGACTGAGTGATACCCAGCTTCATTACTTGGTTACAACCCATCACTCTTTGCAGGGCAACGGTCACTGTCTCCATATCTCGTGCCAGTTCCAGATGCAGAGTATTGATCTACAACATCATAGCAACTACCAATGCCACACCACCTATCCCACCTGCGATCCCCCTCCGGTTGTTCTGCGCAGCACCAGTAAATACCGCAGGTCCGGTCGTGATCGCCGAAGGGGCATAGTACCCGCCAGTCGTGGTCGGTGAGTATCCACCGCCTGTAGAATTATACCCTTGATTTAGCAATTGCGCAACCAAATCTCCAATCATCACATTTCCACCACACGGCGCTGCCGGCGCTGAGGCACACCCGTCCAAGTATTGGCCTAGGTAACCCACTCCCTGACCGGACATGAGGACGTGGGAGGGTGTGAATGCCGGCGTCAACGAGGTGCTGTTCGCCATAAAGACTTGCGGCTTCATGTGGCTTCCAATGTAGGAGGCGTGGATGCCGTGTTCGGCCGCCATGCGGGCCATAAGGAATGCGGCTTGCGGCGACTGGACGTAGTCTGCGAGGCCGATGAAGGTACCGCAGAGCGTCGCTTCGATCTGGTACGCGTTCTGCAAATGGCTCATCGCGTCCGTGACCGGGGGTAAGGTGTATCTGCAGGTCGGGGCCTTGGCGGAGGGGACGGCGGCAGCGAGACTTTGGAGGGCTTGTACACCCAGAACGGCTTGGCGGGCGAGACCCTCGATGTTGGCGAGAAAGTCAGTTGGCGAAACTGTGTTTTGAGGGAGAGTAGAGAAGAAGGTCTGGTTGACAGGGACGGATTGATAATAGTTGGAGAGAAGGGTCTGGACGGCTAAACCGAACTCGATGACTGCCGCGTCGGAGGAGGATGGCATTACTGGACAATTGTACATGGCTTGAACCGCGGAACCTGCGAGTAGGGCGCAGAAGCCAGTGATGGCGGCGGGCTTCATCTTGGAGTGGTTCGTAGAGAAGCTCAAGAGTGGCTAAGGAGTTGGAGGTTTGCAGTGTCAGGATCGATGCGGTCAATGGTATCTTGAACAATATACCTGCAAATCAGACTATTTAAGAGCTGTTCCTTCGGCCCTACTCGAGTACCTAAGCTGGGATTTGTGATTTAGTTTGAGGGGTCAGGCTTCTCCTCTCTACATTATCACCCCATGGAGCTTGGTGACCCCGCTCATGCTACTGCGAGGTGCTCAACCGAGCTAACCGGCCCGTTTTCGGAAGACTAGGGAGTATGCAACCTTAATGGCGCTAAGAGTGTGACACTGGTGGCACACTCCACACTCGTACAACCGGTGTGAGACTAGGAAGCTTCTACGACGGCAATTGCCAGAAGTTGATTGTTGCTTAAGGGCTTGTGTAACGACGTTTCTCTTCTTTGTACAGCGGGAGGCCCAGTACGGCCATGAGAAGCGCCACATCGCGGCAGGAGAGCATCGAAAGGAGAGTGCGACGGAAGGGATAGATCGCGCCTACTACGTCGCGCAAAGGATTTGGGACAACCTTAGGTATCCTCTTGTGATGAGGTTTCGTCGAAGACCCAGCCCTGTGTGATGCCTTGAGGTCATTGAGCAGACGTATCATGCTGGCTACCGCTGTTTCCCACAGCGCCATCGTCGATCAGACGTCAATCGAGTGAAGCCGTTTGTTTGCACCGAAATATCATTGTTGGGGGCGCCGCCGTTATATATGCCAATATGAGAGGCAAGGTTTCGACCATAGGTCGCTATCGCTAATGATAGCGTAAAAGGTTCGCTCAGCAAATGCAACTAAGATTCGAAGCACTATGCTTTGTCTGATGGATGGTAGCACCGAGATAGCAAGTATGGTCAGTTTCTGGATCCACGGTCTCACGGTGCAAGGAGTTGCAGACGGGTGTCGAAATCAAGCATGAGAGAAGTCGTTACAGTTATCACGAATCAAAACGAAGATAAATTCTATCGTACATTTCGAAGGTACGTAATACTACCAGAGTGCTCCAACCCGGTACAGGCTTTTCCAACACACTCATGTGGTCTTTCGATCGCTCCTTCGAGACGTAACAACCTGAAAGCGCTCTGAGGCCCTCTTCGTACTCTCTTGAGATCGTGTAGTAGCACTGTATCGGACCTTGCCTAGCTGAGTAAAGGATCATGACTGGGTCTTGCATCAACCGTGAAGGATCTGGACAATCGGTTCCACCCGGTTGATGAGTGGCAGATCTAATGTGACGGTTGGAATGCATGGTCAACCAGCCGCACGCCGTCATCTTGGAGGTGCTCGCAGACAATCCTGCGGACCTCGTCACGTGTCGAAGGACAGGCGGAGACTGCGAAAATCATCTTGCCTTTCCGATTGCTCATCTCCTCAAGCACCACGTGGTGGACGTTCATCTTGCCAAACGACCAGGTGAGCCTTTTGTGTTGGCCAATCTCCTTCTTCAGCTTCTTGTCGTGCCGTGGCTTTGTCTTCCCTCCGCCTTGCGAACAATCGTAAACCAGCATTCGAAGTATCTGAGAGGTTTAGTAAAGTGATTTCGTGATTGAGCAGGTGGAACTCACGTGCTCAGTATCTTGATTCAGTAGATCGTCCATCCAGTCGCATACCCAGTCAGCGTTGTCATCATCGTAGAGCTCCCATTGAAGCACCACCTCTTTGGTTCGAGCAGTGCCTTCTCCACAGCTGCGGAGCAACGCCTTCATGTACGGGATCTGAGCTGCTATGCCAATGCCCGTGCACAGCAGAACTACAGTCGCGTAATTATCGAGCCTGAGTCCCGCACCGTATGGTCCGTCTATCCAAGCTTGCAGCGATGGCTCAGATTTGGCTGCGGACACAAGTCCTCTTGTGAGACCCTTTCGAGCTTTGATATGGAGATGTATCGTAGATGCTTTGCCGTAGCCGTCGTCATCCCACCACGTCACCATGAATGGATGCGTGCTGAACAGACTGATACTTGGGACCCAGACCTAGACGTATTGGCCTGCCTGTACCTCCCATGGATTCGGTAGCCAGATCTTGAGGTGAGCAGTGCCACCATGCCAGGCGATCTTGGCCTGCGGCCACGGCCTCCCCGGACGGATGTTGCGGCAAATGATGAGCCCCAGCCGCCAAGCACTTGTTGCAGCGAGGGTGAGAGCTCCACCCAGCACGACATACCTGTGAACCGACTGGAGGTGCGCAAGATGCGACCACAGGAAATACAGCGCTAGCGCGGTGAAGCAAATGTGCATCTTCAGGAATACCTCGTACCAGTATCTTCTAAAGCAGGGCGCGATTAGGAGCAGCGCGCAAAAGATTGCCGTCTGAGGATATGTTCAGCCGTTCAGCCATGATTTTCATGATAATGTACGTGCGATCTTACCAGCAGCCCGGTGAAATGCACTGGATCCTCACTCTTAAAACGACGTTCGGCCATGACAGTGGCGACATGGAAGGATGCTTGGACGGCCATCATCACTGCTATGCACCCATGAAGGCGCGCGAAGGCCGGTATGGTCAAACCTACCAGATCAGCCGCATAGCCCAACGGACTGGCGATCGCCAGTGGGACGAGGTTTGCGACGGATATGCGACTCGCACGCAAGCCGGCCTCGGTCACGGAATCCAAGCCGGCAATGTTACAGGCAAGTGTGCCAGCACAGTAGGTGGCCTGGAGCAGTGCTTGATAGCGAGCGGGTGGATCCATGCCCAGAGCGCGTCGATAGAAATGTGGGTATACGAAGTGCTTCAGAGCCCACCTCACCGCTTGAGGAAAGCGCGCCTGGCCGACCATGGCAGCAAGACGGAAGGCCGAAGCAACGACGAGGAGGCCGGCTAGAGTGAGGGCGTAGATGTCTGAAGGCTGCATCGCAAGAGAAAGTGATCAGTAAGAAGACTGGCTTTGAACATGAATGCGAGCGATTTAGCCTGTGGTCGTCTCCTGCACGCACACTGCCAGTCGCCAAAAGTTGTAGACCAGGGAAACGGGCAGGTTATAAACAGTGAGATAGTTAAACTTGTGCCCTCTAGCTTGCATATCAGGGACCAAGTTCGAGACAGAGCAAAGGTTCTCGACAATGTTAGGAGTGTGACGGTTCTGTCAAGCGCTGAGCTCGGGCAATGCAGTCGCGAATTTAGCCACGTCTTACGATACAGTCTCCAAGTGCGAACTAACAAGTTTACCACAGCTTGGCATGCTATTTCACCAGTGGCTGCTCCGGTCTGCGAACGGAGATTTCCAAATACGTTATCAATGATGCTTATGTGCCAACGACGACCAGTTGCAACGTTTGCCGTAAGCGTCCAGCCAAAAGCACTACCGTCGTCCGCAGAGCTCATCCGCGACACATCAGCACATCAGTCATCATGAAGCAGCGAGGAGAGTACGGGGGTTCACCTGAAACAGGGTTGCAAGCGACTTTGTCCTCGAGTTCAAACGATGTGCAAGGAAACAGGAAGATAACTATCACGTGAGATGGCTTGGTCCGCCTGACTGCGCGCTAAGGCCGAATCGGCAAGTGGACATCTGGAGCTGAATTTTCAAGCCCGCCTGGTTGATCTCTACTTTGTAATCATTCGGATTGATTTCTTCACATAACCTTTATTCTCGACCCGGATGTCGAGCACCACTGCATGCTGCACTGAGCGAGAAAATACAGCGACTGGTGGTACAGTACCCAGCTCTGTTGAGGCATTGTTTCAAGCAAATGAAGGTCGGTCTTTTGAGTAACTTAGATCTACCCTCGCGCAGCTCACTGATGGATTATCCGCAGAACCAGGCCATTCACTACCGGGTCGTGTCCAACACGATGCTGTTACTCGAGCTTTCGATCCTGATGTCGTGCCCCCTCGCAAGAGCAAAAATTTGTAAGGCAGCCATGAAGCTCTGACCAAGCGAATGCTCGACCGCTCCCTTGACGAGGTGTTTGCCCATGGTATAATGTCTCACGAAGATGCCTTTACATCCATTCTTGAAGCCATCCCAGCCCAAGGCCTCGTCGCATGCCACCTGGTTGACGTAGTCCGAGTACTTGTACCACAGGTACTCACCGAATGCACCCTGTTCCGCGGGCCAGTCGGACCTGAACCTGGAGCAGTTAGGATAGTGTGTTTCATCGTCTGGGCAGCCATGCCACTGACGCAGGATTTCGTGCGAACGTGGGTTATTCTGAATGACAAGAAACCCCGCATTACCATTCACACGACCGTACGAATTCGTGAGCTCTTTCCAACTGGGATCGGTCGCCTGGAGGATGGATCGGTGCTCTGTGAAGTTCCAACGGTTGAGCAGCCACTCGAAAGGAAGTTGAAGATGCGGGAAGATGGCGTCTGAGTCCAAAACAACCACGACAGCGTACCCGTGCAATATGTTGGCTACTGCGCGTATCTTAGTCCAGTACGCGGAGCGATCATGGAATTCTTGCGTGTGTACGAATTTATAGTCATAGCCATGGATGGATGCTCAGCTGTCGTAAGTTTCTTGAGCGATTTCGAGATGAAGTTCGACCTACCATAAAGCAGATGGTTGAGTGTGCCCGAGGACGCACTTGGCATGCCCGCCCAGGAGAAATTTCCACTGCTCCACAGTTGGTTCGAGTCGTTCAGTGGCCTGGTATCCACGTCGAGGATACAGAGACGGCGACCCGTTGGCTGTGTCCATAGGGAACTGCCACGGTTGTAGCTCTTGCCGTTGATGTCAAACTTCTCGCTCAAGAGAGGATGTAAGATAGGCTGCCAGAACGCCCTCATGGTGTCAGATGTCTCCGATGCTGGGGTGTTTGAGTACCGGAGATGTTCTATAGGAATACCACGCAAGACGAGCGTATAGATGACCAATGCTAGGAGTGCGGTGAACTGCCAACTCTTCATCGTTTTGATGGATGAATGTCAGCTTTGCAATATTTGAAAATCGGAGCATCAGAGGTTTCGCCCACGACCGCTAGGTCTCGATCTGGCACGCCCAAGTCGTCGACGGCCGCACGTACAGTACAGTAGTGAGACAGGAACCGGTCTTGTTATAGCGATGAAAGCTGTCGTTGTGCCAGGAATTTGTGAATCAATACGAGACCTTGCATTCCCGTTCACTATTGCATTACGCCTTCAACGGTCCGAAATTTTTTTAGGAAAATGAAAGGCTACCGACGCTGCTCTGAGAATAGACCGTTGTTGGTGACTTTCCGCCTAAAACTAGGTAGAGACGATCGACATTAGTCAAGTCATTCTTTAACGCCCGCGAATCCGTGTGACATTGTCGCCACCCTCCGTTACGACTACGATACTGTACGAGAGCATGAAGGAAGCAAGATTGGACATTGGGGACGTCTGAGACGAACGAGGTGTCAACTAGACTTCTTTTAGTCTAGCGCTTCTGACACATTTCCCCTTTGTGACCGTCCAGGACTGACAAATGCTGCCAAAGGCTTCAGGGAACGGCCATGGCGTTTCCTTCGCGCATTATCAGTCTACTTGACTTCGCCGTTATAAGGGTTGGCATTAGGGATACTCACGTTATCGTAGCTGACGGACTATGCCGTCTGCGGAGCATTAAGATGTGTTGTCAAGCAAATTGCGGAAGGATGGGGTACTGAGTTGGACGCGAGAGACCCCAGCATAATGACGACCAGTTACAGCGGCATCTCATCGCCACGTAGATATTTAGATGAGCAGGCGATCCATCTGCGTCAGGAGGTTGTTGGTGCAGCACCCGCGACCTTTGGACAACGACTATTCCGAACGTGATGGCTGATGCTTTAGAGACGCCAAACCCTTTTCCCACGGCCCGACAACTCACCCGCAATGACCGAGAGAACCGAGGATTTGACAACTGGCCAGAGTGGACCACAAGATGAACCCGCGACTGGCGACCAGCAGAATCGCATTAACGTTGAGCGAGTCAAAGACATTGCGCCGGGCCATGTATCGAGTGGCACTTCGAGCCGTCAAGCAAGCAGTCGAGCTCCGCCTCGGAGCTTCATCAACCAAGCTGCCGGTGGACCTTTCCCTCTTTTCCCACCCGCTAAGCCGCGAGAAGGTCTTCCTCCACGCCTTCCACTACAGGCCTCGTCCAGCCAAAGTCTCTTCGCTCCGTTTCCGGCCGTGAGACCGCAGCCGAATCAACGATACATCGTCCACCTGGACCAGACACCCTGGGATGCTGGATATTGTAGGGTCATGGCCGACGAACAGGCTGGACCATTTATACTTGCCTACAGGAGAGACCATACACCTAATCTTGTGGCGGTGAAAGAGCGTGCATTGTTCGAGGTGGAAAGGCTGGCCCAGGTGCCACGTTTGTGACACGACAATGTAGCAGCTCTACATCATATCTACTACTGCGACGGGGTCGCGTTCTTTCTCTACGAAGAGTTTAAGCTGACGCTCCTGGACATACAGAAGGCTCCAGGGCTCCCGATAACAGAAACTGAGATTGCAGCCATACTATCCCAGGTGAGCCTCCCCAGAAGCGAGCAAGGCCAAGTGGCTAAGACATGCTTGCGCTTCAGATCGTAGTAGGTCTGGATATCGTCCACTCCAAGTTAAAGCTTCGATACGGCCGATTGGAAACAGATAACGTTCTGGTCGCGACAGACGGTACGGTAAAGCTAGGTATGGTACCAGAACTTATGAGAAACTAGCTTTGGTTAACGAAAAGAAGCCAATGTTTACGACGCTTTCCTTGAAAGCGATATTCAACCCGAAGTCAGCGATTTCGAAGCAGTGGGTCGGCTTCTGATGCTGTTGAAGGAGCCTGGCAGCTCTGACCATCAGCGGGGGGCCTCAAGCGACGTGTTCTGGTCACATGCCGCATTGGATTTGCTCGCGAAGAGTCAATCCTGTTCATCCTTTGGCGCACTTCGCCAAACCAAGTTTCTGTCTGATGTCACGGACTATCAATGCTTAGCCCCACATGTGCTTGTTGCCGACCGAACGACTACGAGGGCGAAATGCAGATTGCTCACTGGAGGTATCTAATCGGTTGTGGCTGAATCGAAGCGAGTGCTAGCTTACGTAGGATCCGAATTACCCCTCTAGACGTGGCACCTTCAGTCATACAAACTGTGCTAACGAGCGGTATCGCACGGCCAGCTAGCGTTAGTGTTGGTATCGTTGCGTGGAATGGTAGGACTTCAAGGTGTGTAATTACCTTTGCTAAAGTTAGTCTGTCAGCTTCGCGGCTCTCCCCTGCGATACTGGGGTTCAGAGAGCGGTCGAGGGTTTCTTGCTGTACAGTAAATAGTTAGGGAGCAATCCGATTTTCCGGGACTTCCTTTTCCCACTAACGGCGCTTTTCTCTTTTCGGACTTCATCACGCGTTCCCTCCGACATCAAAAGCTCCTCGTCCGGCCGGTGTGACAGGCTGCGGAGACGACTGCAACTTTGACAACATATCGTTCTGTCCTCAAACCTGGTTGGAAACTCTTTCGAAAACAAAACTCAGGCAGAAAGAAACTACTGTACAAGTTTGCAAGAGCGGCCAGTCTTTGCGGCGGAAGCCACATGCAGTTACCCCCGTATGCAGACATAAACCGTACGATCAGCTGGACATGCAAAGCTTACTGGTACAATGCTGCGTATTCACACATGTTCGAAGGATATTTGTTGGGACAGTTCCTCTCTGTAAGCTCAGACTCAGTCGCAAATTCTGCATTCTCAAGAAGTCCATCTTCGCTGCGTAAGCTCAAGTTCTTTCCGCAAGTTGAACCTTACCAGGGTGCCCATCAATTCAATTCAATCGCGAATCGAATTGAATTGATTCAAATTGAGGCTTAATAAGATTGAATTGAATTGATATGAGGATCTCTATCAATTCAATTCTTACCAATTCAATTCAATTTCTATCAATTCAAGGTCTTAGCACAAATATGCGGCGTGATAGTCGCCACCCGAGCGTGGTGTAGATGTTGATCGTGATTAATTGGCTGCTACTCTATTTGAGTCTCTATTAACGCTTGCGAATCTTGAAGTTGTGATTCTAAAGCGCCTGATGTAGTTGCTATAGCACCTGTTGTTGCTCTTAAGCTTGTTATTGGTGTATCTACTATAGCTTCTTCGTCGCTCACGTACTGCTCTCCAAGTAAATACTTCCTCATCACTGCAGGTAGCTTAACTACACCAGCTTGAAGCCGCGAACGGAGGCAGCAGACTGCTTGCACAGTGTCAGGCTCTAGGCGATTACGCTCATCTGTAACGATATTGCCAGACTCGCTAAACTGCTTCTCGCACTGGCAAGCTGTAGCTGGTGCAGCAAAGTGATCAAGAGCCATTTGATAGAGCACGGGGTAGCGAGTTTGGTTGTTTATCCACCAGCGTAGTGGCTCTCTCAATGCATACTCCGGTGGCTCCCAATCTTGTGCTATATATAGCTGGAGCTCTGTGTCTTCGTCGAGGTCGTCGCCAGTTGTAGTGCGTCGTTTGGGAAGGCCTTGTTCGAAGAAGTCGTAGTTACGCTTCTGTGGCCGTGAACCTGTGGCTCTCTTGACTAGATTAACGCCTCGAAGCTCCTCCTGATACTGCTTATATTCTCTCTTGATCGACTCCTCCGCACCAGAAACCCAGCTGCGCTTCTTATCACCCCATACATCCCTAAACCAGCTCATGCGGAAGCTTGGATGAAGAAAGATTGAGAGTCTATAGGCAGGCGATCGGTCGGAGAGCGTGTGGTACTGGTTGAGCTTCTGCCACATCAGGTCAACGGTAGTCTTCAGGTAGCTATCTGTACCGTGCTCAAGCCGCTCCTGAAGCTCCTCTAGCAGGTCAAGAAGCCTGTTAATATAGAACAACCATCCCCAGAGAGCACCACCAAATCCATCCACAGCGTTGCCCTCTAGAGACTTCGTGGCAACCTTGAAGTGTTCGAGCAAGCTCACAAGCTGCTTGACCTCTTCCCAATCGTCTGACAGAAGCTGGTCTTGACCAAGTTCTGGCGTTCGTATTTCTATCGGAGCGGTGTGAGCGTAGTAATCAACGTATTCCTTGGTGGCTGCTTGAATTTGGATAGCTATAGGTGCACATAGTCAGCAAAAACCTATATGGGAGTTGAGATGGTGTGCGGATGCAGAGGCGTTCCGGGTGGCGAATATCACGAGCTTTTTTGGTGACGGTGTTGAGCTTTTTGATAGGCGGGTGAACTTCGGAGGCCTTCCTGGACTGCTGCCGGACATTTGTGGTCATCAGTGCTGCCCAGGAGACTCCAGAAATACGACCAACTCCCTGCCAAGACCTGAGGCGGAGTCGCCAGCGGCAAAGCTACGGGCCCAACATCTCGACAACCAACAATGCAAAAAATTCGGAGGCTGCAGCGTTGAAAAGCTGAGATTCAGGCAAATCCAACGCTGTAAAAATAGAGAGAAAAGCGTGGGTGGTTGTCGAGATGTTGGGAAGTGAAGTTGTGGAAGCTCGACAAGGCCCGAAAACGCGGCGGAGATTGCCAAAAGCCAGAACTTGGAGAGGCCTCCGGGGCCAGAGCGGTTCAGGGCCGCGCCGGGCATGCCGTGTGTCCAGGTTCTGGTGCAGAAATAGGTGATATATGGACAGGAGATGTGCCTGTATTAGTAAGGGTCCCGGGAGATCGCATGTAAATAGCTCTTACAAAGTGATATTGGGCGAAAAGAGTGAACGTTTGCCGAGGTATTTGAGAGAGGGTGCTTACCACGCTGTAACATATCATAGAGAGAGTTCCAACGAGTCGCTCCATTAAGTATCATCTTGTAGAAGCTGTGAAGGTCTTCAATATTGCTCTGTATCTCCCTGAGCTTGTCGCCTCTCTGCACACTCCTGTTAACGTGTAGAGCAATGTTGTGTAGCTTGCCAACTACCCCTTTCTGCCTCCAGTGTTCTAAGTCCTTGTCGTGCTCGCTCATTAGAGTGCGAGACTCCTCTATAGCCATCTGCTCAACTGCTTCATCAGTCAGATCTGTGCCCTTCCCATGTATACCTGCCTTGACTACAAGATTGATAACATGGCCGCCACACCGTAGTCGTCGACCGTATACAGGGATCTCTAGCTGACGACCGAGCTGAGTCATGGCCGCGTCGTTGTTTGTAGCGTTATCCATCATAAAGAAGCGGACCTTGCTCCTGATATTGAACTCTCGAATTGCTTGGAGGATGAATGTAGCAATATTATCACCGGTGTGGCGCCCGTACACTCTAGGGAGACTGAGGAGGAGGTGTTTGTGGTGTACAGTCTTATAGAAGAAATGAGCCACCACACCGCAATAGGAGTCTTTGTTCCTCTTAGAGGTCCAGAGATCGAAGGACAGAGTTAGCTTGCTAGCTGCTTCGAAGAGCTGCTTGCTAATACTACTCTTGAGCTCGGCGTGTGCGTACTTGATAAGCTTGGAGACTGTAGTACCCG
>JAWDJW010000078.1:0-11989 GCA_033119265.1 Coniosporium uncinatum
GATTTTCTCTATGTCCCACGCTCGAGTGAACTTCCACATCCCCTAAACTCTACCAATAGGCTTACTTGATATTACTTAGTTTTTACTTAGTATTAAGTACTCTAAGTAGCTACTAAGTATATTACCTAAGTTCTATCTCGTGATCCTATGTGCCCGGTACGGCCGGGCGCACATGCTAGGTGGGATCATAACACAAAACTACGCGATAAGAATCCACGAGTGTGATACTAATCATCTACTACACGGACCAGCGCGGTAGAAATAGTCCACTCTAGTCAACTGCTACGGTGGGCGGTGCTCTTATCCCCACTTATGCTATCTCGGCGTCTGATCCTCCATTCTTGTTCGCATTTGCTTGGAGAAATCTCGAGCATGCGGCCATTAGTGCGATCTTTCCCGAACTCTTTAAGCATTCAAGAATGTCTCCCGTGTTCACTTCTACAGCCAGTACCGCAGTCCTCGCACTCGGGATAGTCGGAGCCACAGTAGTCCAACACATCAACAATGCCTTCCAAGATCGCAAATCCCACCAGCGCGCCTTTGAGCAACACGCTGCTCTTCAAGCCACTCAAGTTTGGTGCTCTTAGCCTCGAGCATCGCGTCATGATGGCTCCATTGACCAGGATGCGAGCAATCAAAGAGTCGGACGGAGTCTTCGTACCAGGCGATCTCAACGTCGAGTACTATTCTCAGAGAGCGAGCGAAGGAGGCTTCCAACTTAGCGAGGCATGCCCAATCAGTCGCCTGGCAGCCGGCTATCCAGGAGTCCCAGGCATCTTCACGAAGAGCCAAATCGCTGGCTGGAAGCGAGTCACAGATGCAATCCATGCAAAAGGCGGCTCAGTATTCTGTCAATTGTGGCACGTTGGTCGAGCCACGGTACCATCATTGCTGGACGGAAACGACTGCGTGAGCTCAAGCAATATTCCGATCGAAGGTCGGGCCTTGGACGGGAGCGAATACGGCGCAACACCACCAAAGTCGATGACTGTCGAGGAGATTGAAGACGTTGCTCATGAATTCGCAGCTGCCGCTAAGAGAGCACTTGATGCTGGATTCGACGGCGTCGAGATTCACGGCGCCAATGGGTATCTACTTGATCAGTTCCTTCATGACAACGTCAATATCCGGACAGATGAATACGGTGGATCCATCGAGAAGCGCGCAAGGTTTCCTCTCGAAGTCATCAAAGCTGTCACAACCGCCATTGGAGCCGATCGCGTTGGTATTCGCCTTTCTCCTTACAATTACTTCCAAGACACGCGTGATTCCAATCCAAACGAGCATTGGGCCTACGTCTGCGAGCAAATTGCTGCCCTTCCCAAGCAAGAACGACCACTCTACGTTCACATGGTCGAGCCGCGCTTCGACGAGGTCCTCGACGAGTCTGCGAAAATTTCTGCACTGGCGGGCGAGAAAGCCAGCAAGCCCTCTTTGACGCCGTTGAGGGAGATTTTGCGCAAGGGAGACATCATGTTCATTGCTGCCGGCAATTACGATGCGGACAATTGCCTACCAAAACTCGAGGCTGGAGAGACGGATGCCGTCATCTTCGGCAGACATTTCATCGCGAATCCAGATCTCCCAAGGAGATTGGCAGAAGGCCTCCGATTGAACAAATACGACAGGACCACTTTCTATGGCGCTGACCCTCCGGAGAAGGGCTACACTGACTACTCCTTTATTTCGGATTAAGCTTGTCGCACACAACGGACGTATGGAAACGTCTCATGGCACTAGGGCAGATAGACAATCGAGACTAGAGCGAAGGTATTGAATGGTATTACACATTTCTAGCAACTCAGAACTACGCTGCACGTGATTTCGGAAACATGACCGCTCCCCCACTCTTGGCAAGATAAGAACGTCTGAGCCGGCAATTCGCGTCCTTAGTCATAATATATCTGCCACCGACTTAACATGCGTTCTGAATTGTTGCCCGGTCGGGAGAATCAATTGGAAGATTGGATGCCTGTCCTGGAGTTAGGATTCGTTCTCGCAGGGTGGCCCGATGGTCGCGACTCTGGCTGAACACGTCCTTCGTCTTTGCAAGCGGCTCCAGCTCAACCTCCACCCAGTCGATTTCTCATCATGCCACAATCGGCCGCCTCGAAGCCAAAGCGATTTGTTTGTACTCGTGACGGGTGCAGCAAAGCGTTCACGCGATCTGATCATCTTCAGCGCCATACTTTGAACCACAACAATGGCGATTTCGATTGTCCACGTTGCAACCTACACTTCAAGCGACCAGATCTCCTAGAAAGGCACCTTGAGCGTCATCGGCAAAAGGATGAAGAGGCCGGTGGCGAGGGCCTCGGAGTCGTTCAAACACGTAAGAGGATGTGGCGTGACGCCGACGGCCACATTGTGACCAAACGTCCAAGCCAAGATGGCGATGACGAGCAGGGTCGAAAAAGACAATCGAATGCGCCAGGCATGGAAACTTCAAATCAAGATGACTTCGACTTGGAGATGACCAACAGCATTGACGAGCAGGCTCGAGAGAGGCAAATGGATTTGCCAGACATGGATATATCAGATCATGGTAGCTTCGATTATGCAACTGCGGATGACAATGACTTCAACATCGCACTCCTGTCGCCTCCTCGAACGATAATGGGCACCGACTCATCGGTCCAGTCCTCAGTACCTCTTTCAGAAGCTCATATGAGCGAGCCCTCTCTTGCTGGCGGCCCAGACATGCTCGACTTTTTGGCCAATTCCGCTTGGGGTATCTCGCTACCTGAAATGCTCAATTTGCACTCAGACGGTCCATTCGATGACGTCTTCCAGCCTGACACCTCAAGCTCGTTCAACATGCCTTTTACGACAGTGAACAACTACAATTGGTTGTTTGAGACCTCAGTCGACTCCAACGTGGGGAAGATGCCCACTTTTGGTGGCCAAGCGATACCGACCTCTATCGTGGAGGATCATTTTCCTCAACTGCCTAGCCGGTCGACCAATGCACTGACGGGAAACACCTGGTTCGTCGATACGATCATGCCAAACGCTGGGGCGCCCCGAAGAGCAACGTCGCCCAGGTCCGCTTTCCGCCATCAAGCAATGCCCGGTTCTCATGTAACCGATCGGCCCGTACAACACCACCAGCAAATTGTAGGGACAGCTCGTGACTCCGATCACTTCAATGGTGCACCGCCGGCCGATTTGGGATCCAACGTCGACGATGAGGTATCATTACCCTGTGATGGAGCTCCCAGAAGGACCGCCTCAAACAATACGCGGATTACTGGGGGCAGTGCTCACCGCCCACGAAGCGAACAACAGACTTCCTTCAATCCTCCTTGCACTGCAAGCAGTCGTGCCTCCAAGAACATGCCTTCTGTTGACGAGGAGTCCCGACACGAAATTCTTGACCTCTTGGAAAACGCTCGCTCGGCATTGCCCGACGGTGTCGATGTTAGCGCGAACAATCCGCTGCTATCGCTTTCCTCTATGCAGACCTACCTGAATCTGTTCTTCGCTCAGTTCAACGTCACCTACCCACTTCTACACAAGCCCACATTCGATCCCGCGCAAACGGAGACCTTCCTACTGCTCGCAGTCATCCTACTGGGTGCTACGTACGGCGACAAAGAAATGCACAAGCTTGCCGTGTGTATACATGACATACTCCGGGCGCAGATCTTCTTACATCCAAGATTCACAGCGAAGCCAGAGCTATGGATTTTGCAGACCATCCTGTTGGTCGAATGCTTTGGGAAGTCTAGAGCTGGTCAGAAACAACATGATATGGCGCATTTGTTCCACGGACTTCTCATCAATCTTGTTCGACGAAGCGACTGCCAAAGTGTGCGGCAACTGGACTTTGACAATGAGGTCGATGATCTGGAGAGGTTGTGGCGCAAAGCTGTTGATGTCGAGCTTCGGAAAAGACTCGCTTTCTTGTGCTTTATCTGGGATACGCAGCACGCGGTACTTTTTTCGCAGTCCTTGTGCATGTCGTCGTTTGAGCTTCGGACCGCGTTGCCGTGTAACGAGTCAACATGGGAGGCCAACTCTGCAGAAGAGTGGTGGGAGTGTGCAAAGTCGGAGCTGCAACCGAGTTTCCTGACCGTGTTACGAGCGAATGTGAATTCGGATTTGAGCTTACCCATCCCTTCGTTGAATGCCTTTTCTCGGCTGCTTATTCTCCATGGCGTAATGTCGATACAGTGGGATTTGAAGCGCAGGGATCAGGCTAGCTTGGGTATATCTTACCCAAGGCAACTTCAAGTACTTGGTTAACTTCCCCTCCAGGTTCCAATGGACCAAACCAAGCCAGGTGGCAGGATCGGATTTCCCGCTGCTACGATGCCTGGAAATCAGACTGGGATAGCTTCACCATGGACATGATGCATTCACTCATCGACAACCCAGCTCGGCGAGCCTCCTTCACTCGGTTTAGTACGTCCACCATTGCAATCTACCATGCCGCTCATATAACGCTGAATGTCGAGATACTCGATCTTCAGATATATGCCGGAGCCCGTCATATCATTGGCAGACAAGTCTTTCGAGCAGACTGCAATCGCTCGAGAAAGACCTTGAAGGAGTGGGCAGCTCCTGGGGACTCCTCTTCATCCGCCAAAACCGTATGGCACGCCGCCCAACTTCTTCGCGATGGCGTTATGAATTTGGAGAATTGGGACGTGGACAGCGCCTTCCATTATCCATGGTGTTTGTACCTCGCAACATTGACATGCTGGGCTTTCCATTTCGCAAACGTACGAGATGTCGAGGCGATACCTATCCATCGACCTGCGGACCAAGCAGAGACGCCGACTCTTGCAGAGAGTCGACTCGGCGACAAGAATTTGTGGGAAGCTAGATCCCAGATGAACGCTCTGGTGAGCACTCTCGCGAGTTCAACACCAGACAGTCTGTGGCAGAGCTTGGATAAGCGATCCACGTTTGGATTGACCGTGATCATGGCCAAGCATTTAGGCAATATTCGGTGGGCAGTCGTACATGAGGCTATGAAGGTGCTCAAAGGACTCGCTACTTGATTATGGGGACCTCAAAAGATGAACCGCTTTACGAAAAATGCCGAATCTCTCCATCATTTGCTAAAGCCTTTAATACAAGCATATGGTTCTACAAGTACGACCCTTTCCGTCACCCTGTATGCCGTTGCTCTGAGAGTTAGACAGGCTCACCATTGATAGATATCAACCTTCAGGCCACGATGGATCCCTTGTTTAGCCCACGTGATTGCAAAGAAGGCCGTCGACTCTATTTTGACGACGACCATTTTCAGGCGCCAAAGAGTGCTAAAGCTACGGTTGCCTGTTTTCCACTGTTCAGTCACTAGCACGATACAGATCATTTGGGCCAGATTTCAGCTGCGAGTTCGATACTCGTCAACGTCACTTTCTAAGTGAACCACCTCCAATTAACCGAATCCTGACCTTTGTCCAGGGTTCTAATATCCACATCCTCCGCTCGTAGGTTGATGCCCTGTTCCTTGTTTCGGCGCATGTTCTCGTGCTTCATATATAGCCCCAACCCAAGAGTAAAGATGATGCAGACGGCGTTGCAGCAGCATGTCGCGATGAGAGTCGGGGTGTATCTACAAAGGATGAGTAAAAAAAACAGCATCGTGAGGGATAGATTGACCTACTGGGGAGCAAACTCAGCCCGAAAAGTTCCGGCGGAGATGATACCACCTAGGTTACCAAGACCGACAAGCAGACCTGTCGTTGCAGCTCGAGAGTTCTCCTCGAGGTTGTTGTTGTTGTGCCACGAGTGGACCAGACAACTCGGAATATATGCACCACCGGCCATCAAGAAAGTAGCAAAGTAAGCAATGCCTTTGTGATCCAACGGATCAATCGCACACAGAATAATCATCCCAGTCATCGAGAGGGTCAAGGAAAACACAATATGGTATGTTCGCTCGCGAAAGTAATCGGAAGACTTTGCGACACAGAGCAGGATGATGAACCCAACAGCATTCGGAGCCACAGTCCACAGGTTCGTTTTGACAGTCGAGTATCCGAGACGGCCGACGATCTGAGGCAGAAAATTGCTCGTCGTGGAGAATGCCACAGGATATGTAAAAGAGATGACGATCCACAAGGCGAATTTCCAATCATGCCAACTGACAAAAGCAGCTCTGAGATCGAATTCGGCGTTGGTCTGCCTGGAGGCATCGCGGAGCATGCGATGTCTGGCGGCCTTCCTTTCAGCATCGTTCAAGAACCAGGCCTTTTCGGGAGAGCTCGGTAGCCACAACCAACCGGTAACCGCAACGACGGCGGTCATGGCGCCCTCAATGATGAAAAGCCATTTCCACCCTGGAATATTTAGATTGTTGATGCGAAACACACCAAAAGAGATGAGGCCGGAAAATGCGGAGGCGAGGAGGGCGCTTCCGAAGAACACGGCTATTCTGAAGCCAAGCTCGTTGCGCTTGTAGAACAGCGTAAGGAAAAAGACCACCCCAGCGAAGAATCCAGCCTCAAAGACAGCTAGAATCAGACGAACGGCCAAGATTCCTCCGAAGTTCTTTGCTGCACATTGGATCAGAGCCATGGAGCCCCATCCCAACATGACTAAGGTGGATTTGTTAGCTCTGGTTCGTCTCCTATGCCGATAAAAACATACGCGATGGTAACATGATTCTTCCAGAGAAACGTTTCGTCAAGAGGTTCAAGGGGAGATCGCAGAGCCCGAACGGTATGTAGAACAGTAGCACCAGCAGGGAGTATCCATTCTTGGAGAAGCCCAGATCTTTACTGAGCCCGTCTGTCTCTGCATTTGCGAGATTACTTCGGTCGACTGAGTTGAAAAAGTACATCAGGGACATGAATGGCAAAATGTACAGATCGAGCTTGCGGACTGTTTCCTCGATTGTCAGCATGAAAAGCTCATGACAAGGGAGAAATGTTTACCATATGAAGTTTCCGCTGCATATGTGGCGGGGACAACGTCGCCGGCTTCGCGGGCACCGGCAGAGCCGGTATAAGACGTCGGTTTGTGCTCAGTTGAGTTCATTTTGACTCTAATTGGTGACAATCAGTCTCAACTGGGAAACATGCGAAATCGTAAGCTTCACGTAAGGCAAATGAAAAGGTTTGGGCAGGATCGGTAGCTTTTGGTTCAGTCAACACATGCTACTTATGAGTACTATTTACTGTTGCTTTCGTGTATCCCAAGAGAATGTACCTTCAAGACAGGGTTGTCCGAAGATACGACTCGAGGCCGATTACTAGAAGATAAAGAGATTCAATTCTGGTCTGAACTTTGCTACCGTATCGTCGCAGCGGCCACTTTTCGGCGCTCCCCCACCTTTGGAATTGGGTCCCCACTATTTCGTGGTTGGGGTCAGATCCTGGTGCATAGATTGGGGAGAAGGTGGCGCTCTAGAAGCACGATCATCAACGACAATGAACGATAAGGGACGTAACTCCAGAGCGTACAAATCTCAGCGTGGAGGTATCCTGCAACAAGTGTCGAGGCGTATTTGCAACCATTACAAAAAAGCCTGGGCCAACCGATAACGTTCCAGGTTCTACATTACACTTCGCACACTCCACATCTCACGTTCCGCATCCCACGATGACTATTGCCGAAGCACCGCCAATCCTCGATTTCAGCGGTAATTCCAGCTCAGATCTATCATAGGACGAACCCGTCAGACTAACTTATAGATAGTTTTCTACGGCAACGATCAACAAGCAAAAGACAAACTGGTCGAGGACGTCCGCAAATGCTGTTTACACAATGGGTTTTTTCAGATCACGGGACATAGCGTCTCAGCCGATCTACAACAGAATCTCCTGCGTTGCGTGAAGCAATTCTTTGCATTGCCGCAGCTCGACAAGGATGCCGTGCTCAAAGGTAGGCTGGATGTTGCAAATGTCAGCATTATGAGTCCCTGATTAGAACCATCCAGACCAAAACACGTGGAACAGAGGCTACGAAAAGATCGGGTCGCAGATATTGGAAGCAGGTACCGCTCCTGAACTCAAAGAAGGGTTCTATATCGGCGAGGAGATTTCAAAGGAACATCCCTACTTCATCAACAAACGCCTCAACAGTGGTCCAAACTTTTGGCCAGAGCGAATGCCTAACGTCGAGGGATTCAAGCAAGTGGCCATGGACTACTACCATGCCATGCATGTCTTGGCCAAGGACGTCCTTACCGTCATAGCACAAACATTGAATCTCGATCCCTATTACTTCAAGGATTTCACAACAGACGCAGTAGCGACATTGAGGTTGCTACATTACCCTCCACAAGCGCCAGACTCGGATGAGAAGATCTCGAGAGGAATCGGAGCTCATACAGACTTCGGCTCCGTGACGCTACTAATGCAAGACGAGGTCGATGGGTTACAAGTTTATGAGAAGACGACCAATGAGTGGCTAGACGTATGTATCCACTAACGTTAGTGTTTCCATTTTACTCGGCTCTGACAACGCGAAGGTCGAACCCGTCAGAGGCGCATACGTAGTGAATCTCGGAAACGCGTTTATGAGATGGTCGAATGACAAGTACATCTCAAACTTGCACCGAGTGATCAACAAGTCGGGCAAAGAGCGATACTCGGTGCCGTTCTTCTACAGCGGCAACCCGGACTATATGATTGATTGTCTGCCCAATTGCCTGAAAGCCGGAGAGGCTCCCAAGTACGACCCGATTACTGTGGAGGCTGCCGTGAAGGGGGCTTATCAGAAGAGCTATGGTGCCGCGGAGACGTTTAAGAAGGGTGTTGTGAGTACTGTGAAAGCGGTTGAAAATACCATCGCCGTGTAGATAGTATGAATCGGAGGATCCTCACATCGACTCCACACGCTCGCTTCTCCTCGGGTAGCTGCTCGTCATAAATTCAGCTAGAGAACACTCCTTCGAGGAGCGCAGTTATTTGCCTCAGGAGGGGACATTGCAAACGAACCATGAAAGATAACGACACATGTTCATTTCACGCTTGTCACGGCCCTAACCTAGTGACGCCAAGACTTGGGAATTCGCACGGTCGAGGGATGTCGGTGCACTCAAGTCCTAGTATTGTGTGAGTCGACGTGACAGTAGGATCACCAGAGTAATTAGGCATTAAGCATGAATTCCCGCACGATGCCGCATCCGTGCTATATCATGCTAACAGAAAACCACCATAATAGCTGTCCAACCATTCGCAGGCCTCTACGCCATCACTGTTTACGAATCGTCCAACGGTCCCCACATACCCATCCGGTCTGACGTTGACAATGACGACCTCATCCTTTGCAACACGGCCGACCCATTTCTGAGTACAGCTCTCACCCGTCTTTCTGTCCTTTATGTCATCAAGGTACACAGTCCATCGACTCTTCTGGAGGACGGCCGGCAGATCAGAAACATCAAACTTCGATTTCTCCATTCCAGTCACGGCTGCAAAGGTGAACAGCTGCGATTCTGGAATGTATCGCATTGGCTGAACAAATTGATCCGCTTCCACGGGTCTGATAGGCATTTGAACATATGACTTCGCTGCTCTGATTGTGGCGCGTCCCTGCACCGAGGCAGCGGAGGAGATATGCGCACAGACGGACGAGAGGAATGATGATGAAGCGAGAATGTCGGTAGCGAAGAAGTAGACTCTGAATTGGCCAAGAAGCGGAACATCTAATTCGATATTGACAGGATTTGCATCAATGTAGCGGGTAACCTTGGCTGGTGGTACAAGTTCGCCGGCACGCAGTTTGCCTCGCGGGTGCCTTTCTGGAACGTTCACAGCATTCGTTGCGTACTTGACCCCAAAGCCAGAGATGAACCCCACGTTCATCGCGAAATTATCAGCAAGGGCCTTTGCGTCGCCATTCGTGAACGCGGCTGCGTGCTCAAAATCGAAGTTGATTAGATCCTGTGCAATCTTCCGTCGTTCATCCTGGTACGTTGATAGGAGCGCGGGTTTTGACAGGCCACGTATGTCGAGGTTTAGTTTCCAAGAGAGATTAAAGGTGTCATGCATCGAGGTATTCATACCTTGTGCGGCTTTCGGGGAATGGGTATGTGCAGCATCGCCAGCAATGAAGACTCTCGATGTCTCGTTGATGAAAGTGCTTGAGACTCGCTGGCCGACCTTGTATACACTGAACCATTCAACGCTAGTCCATGTTACGCTGTATGGAGCCATGACGAGCTGGGCTTTCCGCATCACAAGTTCTTGCGTAGCTCGCTCGCTGCCTTCGATGGAGCGGTCGAGCTCGATATAAAGCCTTGTCATGTTCCTCTCGCGAGGAATGCATAGCACAGTTCCGGCAGTCTCGGAGTGAATGACGACCTTGCTCCAGAGATCCGGGAAGTTGGTTTCGATCACACCGTCAATGACACCCCATTTCGAATTCGAGATCTCGCCAATCATCTCTGCTCCTGGTATGCTCGGTCGTACGTTTCCACGCGCTCCATCGCATCCAATCAGGTATCTCGTGTCGAAAGACCGACAAGTGCCCGTCTTGTTCTCTGTGTAAGTGACTCGTAGTAATTCGTCGGTACACTCATACTTCTGAAACGTGAGACCTCTGGTTACCTCGATATTCCGCTCCCTCAAATCTTTCAGGAACACATCCTCTACCATGCCTTGATGCACAAGGAGAATGAAGGGGTTCTCGACGTCCAAATCAGCGGGGTAGTGTATTTCTCTCCGTTGTCTTCGGAGTGATTCTGTCGCAGATGAATGCCAGAAGCAAATATCATAGATCTTGACACCCCTTTGCAACAAGGCATCAGACAACCTCAGTTGCTGGAAAGTCTCGATCGTCTTGGGCTGAAGTCCATCTGCTCTTCCAGTCGAGGTCTTGTCGTCCCGGTTGTCAATCACGGCTGCTTTTATTCCGTATCGAGCCAGAGTCGACCCAAGCATCAAGCCAGCAGGGCCGGCACCGACGATAGTAACGAGCTGGAAATCGCCACCAACATCAACACCATTCTCATGAACGTCATCCGGAGAGGGTAATGCGTCTCGTGACATGGCCGGAGGTGGTCTTTGTGATCGGGTTCGCTCAATAAGAAGTAGACTTTCCCTGGTGAGCACATCTGGGGAAGCCTCTTAAATCGCTCAAGCGCCCAAGAGATCTCCCGTTGCGATGTTGGCCATGGCTGGTGAGCGATCATTTCAATGCATTCCCCCACTCTTGTTGTCTCCCGTCTCTGGTATCGTATCGAGACCCCTGCTAAGCCTTAGGTAGCTTATCGATTGCTAGGGACAGAACTCCGAAAGTCACGTGAATTCTTACGCCTCAAGCGGACACTGCAAGGTCACTCAACAGCAACTACACTTCTGGAATGATTCGAATATCATTACAGACATCGCTTCTGCTGCACAAGCTCACAACCGGCTGTAGCACACCATGGGCGATTTTGCCCCCACCGCAAAGCCCGATGCTTGGGAGAACATTGTCAGGCAGAAACGCGACCAGAGAACAAAATCCGTCAAGCGCTACCTGAATGGTCCCATCGACGATAGTCAACGAGCATCTTCTGCGACTGTCTTGGCGATCGATGACCTAGTAGAGTTGAGAAGTCTTCTTGCGAGTGGGAAATTGACTGCTTGCGAAGTGGTGTCAACCTATGTTCGTAGAGCCGGTGAATCGCACGAGAAGGTCACCAAACGCACCCGATATTAAAAAAAATCCCACTTCTAATGTACATGTAGACCAATTGCTTGACCGAAGTCTTTTTTGATGCCGCTCTCGAAAAAGCGGCGGAACTCGACGAATACTTTCGGCAGCACAGGAAGCTTGTCGGCCCTTTACACGGGGTGCCAATCACGCTCAAAGACCAATTCAACGTCCGAGGAGCAGATTCCACGATAGGATATGTTGCGCGAGCAAACAAACCGGCTTTGGACAACGCAGTATTGTTAAAGATATTGAAAGCACTTGGGGCTGTTATTCTAGCGAAGACTAACTTACCACAGAGCATTATGTGGTGCGAAACGAACAATCCATTGTGGGGACTAACCACCAACCCTATGAATGCCGATTTTACTCCGGGCGGATC
>JAWDJW010000079.1:0-11939 GCA_033119265.1 Coniosporium uncinatum
GGCGCGCATTTGCTCGGTTGGTGTACAGCAGTGGGTTGTTGCTGTTCTTTTGGATCGCTTGTCCGTACAGCGTGATGGCATCATCGTACTCCTCCCGCTTGAAGTGTAAGTTCCCCTTCTCTTTCAGTTGCTCTGCTTGATATGCCATTGTGCTTGTCCGTGGCGCATTACGTGGGTCAACCGAATGCTATCGGGTCTCGTGGCCAACTCGGAGGTTTTGGGGGAACAGGCGCACAGCTGGTTCGATACGTTCGCTCACGGGTGCCTGGTAGGTACTGAGACGTTACGAGTTCTCCAGTGATGTGCCATGGCGCACCTCAGTCACTCTCCGAGCTTACGTTGAAGATAGCCCCAAGTTCTGCGACCATCTTGTCGTTTCTATGCCGGCGTTAAGCGGAGCGAATGTGGCTTAGTCATCATCATGCCCCTTTCCATGACTACCTTACGAAAGAATGGGTATACAGGGATGAGCACCAAAGTAGCAGACTCAGCACAAAAATTCCATTTGGTCACAGAGTAACATCTAAGCAGTCGATGCAAAGGTGTAAAAGCTATCTCTGTATCACAGAACATGTATGCAAAACGTCCAGACATCAGCCAGAAACCGCGTCAAGACCGGCTCCGGGTCACTCCTTTCAAGGCTGGATCTCCATCAAAAACACCTACTACTCCTGTTCCTTTTAGACGAGCTCCTGTAACTGTCTTCCTTGTTGTCCCTCAAGTAACTTGTAGATTTGTTCGAAAGCGGCCATTCATTTGCCGGCTTCTTTTCCACACAGTGAGACTTGAAGCATCACGGAGGTTGCATCAAGATGACCCTCCCAGTCTCTGCGGCGAGTATGCACGCTGAGCAGCTCTGCAAAGTGGAATCAAAGATGCAGCAATCGACTGACTACATTTGGGACAAAGATCCAAACACCAGAACAATCAGAGAGCTATACATCGTAAAACCGTCGTCGTGGTTGAATGGGACGTCGCAAAAGGGTGGAGTTGAAGCAACGAAGGTTCTCTGGTTGTGAGCTCTACCATCCAGTCATGGACCGAGATTCAAAGCGGTATTTGTCCTTATTTCATTGAACGACGCTCGAACGACCTCCACCAGCAGATACGAACAGTTGGAACGACGACAAAGCCAGCCAAATGAGGGAAGGTGATAGAGACATCGGGGGCAATCCGTCGGGCTACAATACCAGCCTCCTACGGCCAAGGCACTGATGAACGTTCCCCAATTTTCCAAGTCCAGCGAGCTTTCCATAGGCGTGCCCTCCGCATACCCTGTCTTAGCACACCAGCCTGCAAGCTGGAGATACATCGCGGGTCACGGAGTGGCGAGACTCGTGACGGGTCCCGGTAAAGTTTCCGCCGTGGCTGATGCCTGGAAGCGAGACAACCATTGGAGGCAGCTAAGCATCCGGTCATTCGTCGAAATCTGTAAACGCACGACCACAAGTGCATTGGGAATCATGGTAGAGAGCCCTTGAGGAATGGCTGTTGCACGTTACAGGAGATGCATCTGCTGGAAGCGAACGTGCAGTGGATCGAATTGTACGAGGACTCGGTGGGATTCATTCCGTCAATGCCAATGAATAGAGCATCTTGTGTATACGACTGAGTAAACGGCTAGCCCGTTATTAAGCGCCTTTACGCAGAATGCCTAAAAAGTTTATCAGATAGTATGTTGAAGATGGTGCAAGGAACTCCGAAATGGGTTATACGTGATTCCTACGGCACATGCTCACTCGTGTTACTCCACAAAATGCATGTCAGGTAGCGAAAGTGTGTCTGGACTTTTCGTGCTGTGTGAACACCTTCTACTCCGCATCAAGCGTTAGCACTGATTTCGTAGATCCTAGTGTGGCGGGGATACAGTAGCTTGAGGAGCCCCATGATAATGGAGGTTTCGGTCTGAAAATTGATTGCGGCGGTCTTCTGTCCGCTCTCATGTATACCTGCGTGTGAAAGCGAATACTGTGATGCAGTAGTGATACGATGCATAGAATGCTCATTCTGGCGCAGCAACTTGACAGCGTAGGATGCACACTTTTGATGTGACAGTCTCGAAGGAGACGGGTGATTTGATGCCGAACTTGTCGAGCTTTCATGAAACGTGGGGAGAACGTCTTCCGCCGATGGGAGGATCCCGTCTCTCAGTTGTGGAGAAGAGAACAGCGGAATCGCTGGATATGGCAAGACGGACGTTGTCCAAACACTTGCGAGTCGTGCTCCTAAAGGGGTAATTCCGTGCGGCTCAGCGGGACGCACACTTAGGGTTGTAAGTATACCGTATAGACGCTAACCTATATAAGTATAGTGTAGATCTATGTATATACTGTATAGTATAATATATAGTAGTAATATACGTGATATAAGGCGTTTTAGAAGCTACTAAAGAGTACTATTAGAGGTAGTTTTAGTAACTATTGAGATAACTACTAAAATTCTACTATAGAGAATTCTCTAAAAAACAAAGTAGCTATAATAGTATAAGACTAGAATATTATAATACGAGAATATATTATAAGAGGGCTTACATGTAGTAGTTACATAGAGTAGTCTAGTATATATACTTAATACGGGGCCTAGGAAGGGCTTAGTAGAGAATAGTCTTTTATTAATCTATATTATATTAGCGCTATAACGGCGAGTTATAGACGTCTAATTAAATACTTCGTTCTATCTATTCCTCTTCACGTGAATATATTAACCTCTATGGCTTGCCATTACATTAATAGTAAAGGTAATTAAAATAGTAGATATATTTATAAATTTAGAGACTTTTTATAAATCTTTTAAAAGCTTACTATTAGGAAATAGAGCTTAGTACGCTATTCTATAAGTAATATTTAAGTAATATATATTAATATAGTAAGGCTTAGGTAATATAATTATAATGTAACCGAATATTACTTATAGCTTAGAGTTTCCAACGCTAGGCCGAGTCAAACTCTATAAGCATGTCGCGGTCTGATTATCCATAGCTAAAAGCGTACGTTGGGTGTAGACATCTACTAAAGCGCATCAATGCCGGCGTCTCTTAGTACTGGGGCACACACGGTTTGTGCGGTCCTCTCGAGTACTTTTGCGTCAGCATAGTTGCTCTCTTGCAGTTCGGTTTCGAGCTGTCCTCATTCGATGAGCTGCCTCCGTTGGAGCTGCCTCCGCTGGAGCTGCCTCCGCTGGAGCCTCCTCCATTCGAGCTTCTTCCGTTCGGGCTTCCTTCATTCGAGCTTCTTCCGTTCGGGCTTCCTTCATTCGAGCTTCTTCCATTCGGGCTCTGGGTGAGGTGTTGGAGGATTCCGGTGAAGTGACGGCCTGGAAAAGCCTATCCTGCACTCCATGCTGGCAAGCAGACATATTGCGGCGGTGGACGGGGTCGTTGCAGCCGGAGAAGAAGGGTACGTAGGAGTAGTCGAAAGAGAGAGGAGACCTGGGTCCGGGAAGCAACCCCTAAAAGAGGAGTGAGAAAAGAGCGAGAGAAGATAGATACGGGTACAGCTGTTCAGAATGAAGCATGGCGAGATGAGGTAGTATTGAAAGTAGTAGCCTAAGGGATCGCAACAACGCTATTCACGTGTCGTTTTCATGAGAGTGCAATACAGGTGAACGCGATTCACAAAGCTATCAGTCTATGGGCGATACCTCGGCCATCGCCAGCGGCGGTAGCGGGCAACTATCCCTCGGCCATACGCGGTAGTTCGCCTGCATACCCAGGGACAGATGGCTAGCCACATGGCAAATAGCCTGCCAAACTCCCCTCAGCGCTGGTCGCGTATATAGAGTGAACATCTCCCCTGGAGCGATAGCTTTAGAAGCGATCCAGACCCCGTTCGACCACACATTATTTCCATGGAGATGAAAAACGTGCGATGCCGAGCCGTACGCCATCGCATACCAAATAACGCGATCGTCCTGGCATGTTTCGAATGCCGGGCCGCCCGCGAAGATAAAGCCATTGATAGCGAAATAAGGTATCATAGGCTGAACACTTCTGCCGCGGAAGAAAGACATCGCCTGGCTAGGTATATTAAGGATTTGGCTCTGCCAGAACGAGTTGTTGCCGTTATGAGGTTGCACGAGCGAGGCGCCAGGTTTACCGACCCAGGAGTTTTGTTCGTCAAAAATCTCGTAAAGGATGATTAATTCCCGGTAGGCGGCCATCGTGTTATTCATAAGACCGCGACCATAGATAATATTAGGCCCTACGAGGCCACTATTCATGTCTGCTTGGAGGTTTACGAAGGGATGGTAAGATCGTAAGATTGAGGGCTCGTTAGGAGGCGGAGCATCGGTTTCAGCCACGAGCCACTTATATAGCACACAGGTACCGGGAGTAACAGCCTCTTCAGGTGCAAAGGGCGGCGTGCTTCCATCAGTTGTATTCACATAGTCGCTTCCTTCAGAGGTTTTAGTATACGTCAAACCCATACTATGCATACTAGTCGGGTGGCCCGGGACAAGATTAAGGAAAACGATCTGGATCATGTCCCCGACTTCAGCACGAAGAATGGGGCCGTTGATCCCGGCGGCTGGAACTTCATCGGTTCGCTGCGTAAACGTTGCATCGGTATAGCCAATATACCGGGCTTTCTGAAATTTGGTCCCTTGACCAACGTATTTAGCCGCTCGAGGGGAAGACGCGAGCGGCACGCCGAGCCAGTTGTCCCATCCTGTAGGTGCATAGTCCCATTCTACCAGTTCAGAAGCCACGTAGTACTCGCGTACCGTGCCAGAAAACCTGAACGAAGAGGGAACCTCCTCGGGGAGAGCGCCGTCAGGCCTGGGACAGCCTGAAGCAGCTCCAGGGGCAGAGAGGATTGACGATGCGGACGCTACACTGGATTGCGCTGACACCGCACCGGATGGTGAAGGCGCTACGCTGGACTGCGCTGGTGGAAACTCGGATGGTGCTGCCAGAGAGCTAGATTGCGCTGGCACTGATACTGCTCCGGCCCTTTCCGGTGGTCCTGTCCTCTGCGAAGGTGCATCCGATGGCCGTTGTCGTCCTTTAGGGGCGCCAAATGACGAGGGTGGATCTGCGTTACTTGGTTGGGGATAACCTTGCGCAGCTGCGCTGGCGAGGCAACAAAGCCCAAGGAGGGCCAACAGAGGAAACATAACGACTGACTGCGAATGGAGACAGGTGAAGGATGAAAAGGTAAGTCTGAGACGCAAGTCAGCCCTTTCACAGGTTCGTGGGAAACCCCATTTATAGTTCGCTTTCCTTAACCTGTTGGCACGAGCACTGAGCAACAACGTTACAATAAAAGCAGCCAGAAGAGGACGGCCGAACGACCATACGTCGATCTTTGTGTAACCGGTGCGCTCATTGGACAGACGAAGAAACGTGACGCTAATGGACTTCGAAGCGACGCGCGACGACTTCAGCGTCAGTACTAAGGGTGAAGCGTAAAAGAGATAACGTTAGGACCAAGCCGCAAGCTGTAGCAAGCATAAAGCTGACTAATAATACTCGACCGAAATACAATCTCTATTCTCATTAGGAACGCAAATCAATGTCGCACACTATACTTTCAAGCCGCTACTCAGGAACGGCAGCAGGAAAACCTAAGATGAAGCCTGTCTTACAGCTTTTGGCTGCGCAATGCTGTGTAGTTATCCTCAGAGATATCAGGCTGACGCCGTTGCGGTAGCCGTAGAACAGTCTTGACCGAAGAAGGTCTAGCCGAATGATAATTCAATAGTCCGTTGCTAGGTAAAGCGTCCGGAGGTTGCTCCAGCGTCACCGCAATCGGAGTGGGAAGGGGGAGGGGGACGGGATTTGCGCATACTGTAACTTAGTGAATGTCGCAACTATCAGGTTGCTGAAGCACAGGCCTTCGGTCCGACGCGCTTGTAGGTTGGAAAGTAAATCGTCGCTCGAGAACGCGGGAACTTGACTAAGCTTGCCATCGACTCTGAAAGCGAAACGTCGGCGCGGCATGCTGGACTGGTTCAATCAAATGCCGCTGGGGGCGCGGCATAGTCAGCAAAAGGCGGATATACCTAAAGGGGTGCGTCGAGGTGAGAGCGTAGCTCGTTGTTCTGGTCGCCATGGCCCACGTGTAGCCGTGACATTCGACCCGGAGAGGCAGCGGGGGGAAAGGCATGTTGAGCTTTCTCAAATCACCTCTGCTGGTTGTTGCACACCAGCGGTTTCGACGAGCCACGCCATACAGGCGCTGAGTTAGAATAAATGGAGGAACGGCTTGAGCAGGCCGCTCGGCCCGAAGCGTCGACCTCGTAAGGCACGTGACAGCTCCTCGACGTCGCTTTCTGTTGCTAATCGAGAATGTATTTCCACCATGCCAACCACTATCCGATCCACTAGACACGCCGTCACTGAGACCCTGACGGAAGATGTCCGTGTCCAGAACGCCGAAACGCTTTTGCGGCGGGTGCGCAGCTCTGCTAACGACGACTACAAAGAAACGATCCAGCGCCCTTCTGACAAAATCGCACCGATGTGAATGGCAACAGTCCGTGCCTACAGTCGTCACCAACGCCTTGTCCGCGGCCCCTGAAGACATCTGATTTGCGATCCTTGCACAGCTTAGCCTTCACTTTATATCAATGAGCACACCGAAGAGCTGCGCAGTTCCTTCGTGTCCCACTATAGCAGGAGGGAGCTCGTTATTCGTAGTTGTGTCAGCTCCAACGCGCACAATGTTGAATGTCTTGCGATGCGGATGGCCCGCCTAATCGAGGCAAACCTAGGGGACTGCATAATGTGAGGGTCCAGGTTTCAACACGCCGTTGCATCGATCATCATAATGGGCGGTTTTCCAAGATACTTTTCATGCCGGTGTTACCTCATTCGGGCCTCCCTGCTGTGACACTCTTTGGGGAGGGAGAGGACTGGGATAAGATTCGACAGCGCCTTGAGAGTGTCGGGGAACTTGCGGAGGAGCCGGCTGCCTGGTACCGCCTTAGAGTTCCTGTGATGAGCCACTCTGGTCGTACTTTTGTGACATAGCCCACGTCTATGTACGGTCTGTTGTGCCGTTCAAGAGATCAATATGCCGCGATACCAGTATGTTTCAGGGTCAAGTGCAGTCGAATTTGGCAAGAGCTCGGCTCGATACTGTAAGCCGCAAGCAAGGATTCAGTGCCAGAAAATCAAACGACCAATTTAAGACCGTCTCATCCAGAAGTAGCCCAAGACATGCAGTATTTCCTCCACCCAAGGGGATACCAAGGCTCAAGGTATCGAACCATTACCATTGGAGTGCCCGGGTCAACGTGGTATTTGCCATCTTTCGGCACCGGACTGCCATCAGCAAACGAAGCCATTGCTCGAATTTCGCTTCTTCTACAAGAGAAGGAACAGAATGATGCTCGACGAAAAGTACGAGGGACCTTGTAATTCCCAACTGAGTGTACAGCAACTGCGATATGGCTCCAAGACTCCGTAAAAGCACTTAGACGATATATTGAAGCAAATTCAAGGTAATGTCTACGTCCGTTAGATAGCGCGCTTGGTCAAGAAATACGAGGTCCATCGTGACTTCTTGAAGAAGGCTATCTCACAACACGAGTGATTGCTGAACGGCTCTCGAAGCTTTTCTAACACAGCTAATACGCTGCCCGCGCCTCATCAAAAGAGCATTCATTTCGATCTTATGTCGTAACGTATCCATCCTCATATATTGATACTCGCGAACTATGACTTTGACGGAATTGGCATCCACACTGAGCCCAAAATCTGTATGGCGCCCTCCGTCCGATTCGCTGTACCCTGCAGTGCTGTTTAGTAGTGGCTGTTCTCCAAGGAGTGAGAACAGTCTGGCGGAACCCCCGTGTCTTCTCAGCCTTTAGTTTCCGTCGTAGGGTTTGATGACTGAGTGGTCGCAATCCGATATGTAGTCGAGACTAGGTCTGCTTTGCGCCGGGTTCTAGACGCTTTCGTGTTATCTAGATATCTATGTCGAAGCCGATAGTAGGTCTTCGATATCCCCAATCGGTGCGCGGTTTTCGACGTCTTCGACCTCGACCTCACCCACCGTCGCGACCTTCTCCTCCTTGACGATCATGTCCGTTCCCGCATCGGCATCGGTAACGGCTTCTTTCTTGACCCGCTTCTTCACGGTTTTCGCAACAACAGCGCTCGGACATAGCCCCTTCTCAGCCAACGTGCACTCACCGCACTTCCTTCCCACTGGCGTACAGATCGTTTGTCCAAAGCCTACTAGCAGGTGATTGATATTGTGCCACTTCTCCCGTGGCAGCCACGCCTCCAAGCTGGCTCTTGTCTCCTCCGGTGTGTTCGTCTTATGCCAGCCCCACAGATTGGTGATGCGATGTACATGCACGTCCACGCCTATTCCTTCATCACGTCCCCATGCACTGCTCATGCAAAGGTAAGCCATCTTCGGGCCAACACCTGGAAGTGATGTAAGACCGTCTATCGTAGGTGGAATGTCGGAATCGAAGTCGTCGGCCAGGATCTGGGCGACGCGCTTGATATTCTTGGTCTTGACGTTGTGAAAACCAACCTTTCCTATCAGGGTATTGAGGAGCGTTGGTTCGACCGCGAGAATAGCTTGGACAGTCAAGCCCTAGGATAGTTAGCATCATATCTGCGCCTTGTGAACAGGAAACGCGTACACCACGCAACTCTTCCTGCAACCTTTTCATGGCCACGGCCGTGACGGTGTCCTTTGTCTGGCTACTCAGCATCAAGGCCACCAGCGTCTGGAAGCGCTGGACCTTCCGCGGCTGTGTCGGCTCTGCGAGACTCTCACAGCCCATTGTGTCCACCGGAGCGATCACCTCTCTCCTCATCTCTTGTGTCGACTCGTACACCTCCTCCCAATTGATGGGTGGCTCGACCTTGTCGACCCCATCAGGAAGCTTGATCTTCTTCGCTGGCTGTCGCCGAGTTTTCTTTGTCTTTGCGCTCCCTTTCGCGACCTCGGGGTCCTTCTCTCGTGGAGAGGTGCGCGTGGTAACAGTTTCCTCCACTACAGTATTCTTGTTCGTGGTTGCTATCTCGGAATTCCGCTTCCTCTTGCGGTCGCCGTTCAAAATCGCAGTGTGTGCCACATCGTTCGACTCTTGCGGAGAAGACGGCGCTGTTGACAGGTCCGAGTCGCTCTCTAAGTAGAACTCTTCTCCCACCTGGTCGCGCTGCTGCGGAGAGGCTGTCGTCGAGGCGCCGGGGGCAAATCCTTGGAGTTTTTTGGCGCGCGTGCTTCTCAAAGGCCGACCGGTTGAGCTCAAAGACCCAATAAGACGTGCACTGTCTTGAGCGATCCGTGATGTACGCATTGTTGGCGGCGTAGTTGATTCCGTTTCGCGACCTCCAGCCTTGGCCGACTGGGATCTACAAACGCGTCAACGCGACGTCACGTTACGGTGCAGCTTGCCGTTAGCCCTTATTGGTTGTATGCGTTGTCTTATGGAGCGAACAGGAAAAACGCAGCATTGTACAAACAGAGCGACTGTTAAAAGCTTGTACGCTGATATTGCGGACGGCCTTTTACCTGCGGGCTATCATACATCTGCTCTACAGAGCGACCTGCGCTGTTCCCCGAATCATTCTACTAATGACTTATGCCTTGGTAAAAAGCGATGTCATGGCAGTAGCCAACCAGCATTGAACGTCTTCAGTCCCTTTCGAATCTTGATACACTTGTTCGGCTACACATCACGTGCTGTTGTAAGTCAGCGTGCCCACAGGGTAGGCCTCAGGTATATGCTCTTGATCCGGCCTTACAAAAGGCACACTTCCATTGACCGCTGAGCTTACTTCTACCACCTCCCTCGCCCACAGGGGTGCCCTTCTAGCCCTCAACAACCCCTCCAACTCACTGCCAATGCCTAGCAACTTCGCCTCCTCCCATGGCCGTCCAAGGATTTCCATTCCGATCGGCACACCGATGGGCGCATCTTCACTAGGATGACTGAATCCAATTGGCACTGTTACCACAGGCGCGCCTGTCAACGCAGCTAGAATACCGTTCCTACCACTTTGGCTTGGGCTCCCAATCTTGACAACCAGATTCTTCTGCTCAGGATAGATGATAGCATCGAGTGAGTTACTATGAAAGGTTTCCGCAAGCGCAAGAGTCAAGCTCCGGATCCCTGCCTGCACGGTGGCATAGGTGGCGTTGCCCGTTGAAGATTGCAGCGCAGTAGTGACGTATTCGTACTGACTAGGAATAACTAGGAAGTCACCTCCGCCGCCCGTTGCATTCGTGCTGTACAGTGCGGTAAGCGACTTGGGGTGGTCACCCGGCAAGGGTGGGGAGGACAGATATGCATCCATGGCCTCGCGATACTCGAAACGCTGGACGTCGTAGGCGCCTAGTATAGCTGTGGCGTTGTACAGAGTATCCTTGATAGGAACTATGATCACGCCCTGGGAGCGGAGGCGGGCGATGGTAATGTCCATGGCATCGTTTACTGGGGATGTCTCGGAAGAGACGGCGCGGTTGAAGAACCCATTCAGAACGCCAACGCGCAGGCCTTTGAGCGGTGTGCTGGAGACCTTCGTGCTATAGTCGATATTTCGAGAGCTGGCAGGCATGAGCGCTGTGGCATTATCACGGCTGTCAAAGCCAATGGAGGACATCACCGTGAGGGCGACGGCAACGTCTCTGATTGTACGTGCAATGGGACCAATGGTGTCTTGCGTATAGGAGATGGGTATGATGCCCGTTCGAGAGATCAGTCCCCGCGTAGGGCGGATACTGAAGAGGCTGTTGGCAGATGCGGGACTACGGAGCGAGTTCACAGTATCTGTGCCTGTAGCAAAGACGCAGAAGCTGGCAGCCACAGCTGCTCCGGAGCCACCGGATGATCCACCAGGAGTACGAGTACTGTCATAGGGGTTGATAGTCTGGCCGCCGAGAGAGGAGACTGATAGACCTTCTAGAGCGAGCTCGTGCAGGTTGGCCTTGCCTAATATAATGGCGCCGGCGTTCTTCAATGCGACGACAGCGGGCGCATCTACAGTAGGCTGACTTCGTGTAAGAGCAAGATTGCCTCCTGTCGTTGGAATGTTGGCTGTGTCATAGTTGTCTTTCAAGAAGACGGGGACACAGAATAACGATCCTGTAGCGTTGCCTGCGGATAACGTTTGGTCGAGGCGGTCAGCATCGGCCAACGCTGATGGATTCAGCGAAAGGATCGCATTTGTTTGGTTGTTGAGCGTCTCAACTCTGGCCATGAACGAAGAGACTACGTCTCGACATGTCGATAGTCCGCTGTACAAGCTGTGATGGACAGTGTCAATGGTCGCCTCACGTGCATCGAAGCCGACCATTTGACCACACGCTGTGCCAGCCATGATGAGAGTTTCCAAGCAGAGTAATTTCATCCTAAAACAGGACGTGGGCCAAATGTACTCCGATTTGAGACATTCAGGAAGAAATCATGCAAGTCGAACCAAAGACGAACGAGGCCAGCGCAACGTACAAGAAGTACACTGCGACGGCGGTCAACGTCATTGCGAGTGCTGCTTGAGGAAGCCAACAAAGACCTATTGACAACAAGATATTCACAAGCGGGAAGATTGCCGAATTGTCATGATAGAGCAGGCGAGGGCAGCTTTTGGAGTTGCGATAGTGGTGTGAGGTAACGCTAATCTGCAATCCGACAATAGCCGCTAAGCTCGAATAGGAAGGAGATCACGGGGAAGCAATTGAGGTACACGATGGCTAGCGCCAACACGACCGCTTATGAATTGGCGGCAGCGTCTTCGATGCCTGAGCAATGTTGATGGGTAGTATCAACGCTGTCTGAATATAGTCCATGTCTAACAGTATACATACACGCTGCAGGCTGTTTGGATAGCCTCATGACCATGAGATCCTGTGAAAGTCAGCCAGGTACAATCAATTTCAGAAGGTCAACAGTGGAGTAAAGGTCAGACGTACGCGAGCATGATTCCAGCTCCGGCGGCCATTGCCGCAAACTGCGTCGCAGTCTTCCTCAGC
>JAWDJW010000080.1:0-11776 GCA_033119265.1 Coniosporium uncinatum
TGGGCGCGTTGGGCGCGGGTACGGGTAATGCGGGACTTGGAGCGCTGGGAAATGTGAGAATGAGGGCGGAGAGGTCGAGGAATCAGAAGGGTCATGGGAGTGGGCCGTTGTATGATAGGGAAAGGAAGAAGGTGCTGAGTCCGGCGCAGGGTACTGAGGGTGGATTTTGTTAGGGTGCATTTGGTTTGAGATCCCCACTCCTGCGTATCTGGTGTACACTGTACTACTAGAGATCTATACAGAGCATAGCGACGGCACTTCGGCGAACGGTGTACGATTACTACTAGTGGGACTGGATTCGAAGGCTTATCGTACAACTTTCATCGTCTTCTCGTACTTCATATAGCAAGTAGCCTCGATTCTCTCGCGTTGGCCCTAGCCGCAGGTCGAGTTCTTGCCAATGTTCCGACTATGGCCGTTTCTTCACATTCACCTCTTAGGGGTCACTTTTCCGCAGTCACTCCCTCTGGGACATTCAGATTTGCCTCGTTGCTTCTCGTCACGGTCAACGCGGTGATACTCAACCTTTGCTTCACCATTTTACTCACGGTATACTTGAGTATTGACTAGACAAGCTTCCGCTACTGAAATTGAGCTTCACACTCAGGAATCGCCAATTCTGATCCCACATACTAGAGACCCTCGATTCAGCATAACGCAAGTGCAAATGATGACAGACTCAGAATCGACTACCACCAGCGGCTCAGCAAGTGACCGCGAGCCCGACCAACCGAGCGGATTAAAAGTCCTGGTCGGCGCGCAATACACTGTACCAACCGACCAACTCAACACATTCCATCGATACCTCGGCAACTCGCTCAAGGCCGAAGACAGTTCGCAGTCTCCGAACGAAATCCGCCTGATGAAAGTGGACCAGGAAGTTTTCAACCAGGCCCTCAATGCATGTACAACGGCCTCGGGCGGAAAGCTTACATCTGCGCCAACCACACGCCGCCAGCAGATCCCGAAGCCTTCTGCATCTCTGTCTATGGTTTCGACGCACTTCGGGCGGAACTCTGGTTCAGTCGATCCGAAACCTTCCGCGACCTGAAGAAGAGGGTCAGCGCGATCAGGGGTAGATGTGATGTGGAAAGACCGAAGCGTCGCGGAAGAGTAACCCCGGAGATCCTGGACGACGCGTCTGTCTGCGAGTATGGGGTTAAAGGAGCGGAAGCCGTTACCGTACCTGTCACGACCCAAGATGCAGAGCCATCGGACCAGTCTGCAGCACTACATTACTTCAGATGGGGAGGGATTGTTTTCGTGATGGCAGTTCCGGGGATGAGCGAGCAAGACATCGTTCCGGCAGACGGCCAGGCAACACAAAGCCGTTGTCCAAACGTTCCCTACTGTCGTGAATGCAGCAAGCGCTACAATCACGACATCGGGAGTCTACAGTCCCTCTACGAGTTCGCCGACAAGTACAATCTTCCGTTGCTCAAGGACGACATACTTGAGTGCTTGATTGCCACCGACGAGGAGCTCGGTGATTACCTCCATACGGACCCTATCTGGATCAAGGAAGCGTATGAGAGACTCGATCCTCAGGATTTACTGTGTCAGTATCACGCGCTTCGATTCGGCATGCTCTACAGCTTCGAGGGCAACCAACCTATAGGCTGCGAAGCGTGGTCCACTTTTCCACCAGCCTTTAGAGCGCGCGTGACGTGGCACAGAACCCAGATGGCCGAGTCCGTTAGAAGGTATTTGGATGACGACAGTCTGAGCGATGATGAGATCTACAAGGCATGGGTTACTTTCAACAGGATAAGGCGAGTCTTCCAGATGATCAGGGAGGGTGCGATGGAGATCAGCGGTGTGGAGAAACAGGCAGCGGTTGTGGGCAAGAGGGTCCAGTCTCCGGTCCCCGAGGAAGAGGCTGGAAGTGCGAAGCTGGAGAAGGACATGGGTGAGCTGGAGATGGCGGAGATAGCGTGCCCACCACAGAAAAATGCTGAGGTTACTGCGAAGGCAGAGGACGGTTTAGAGGAGTAACGTGGCTGCAGGAGAGTATGATTGCGCTGCCTGTTTGCCTACTAGTACTCTACACACCAAACCACAATCGACCGGCTGATCATCAAACTGTGGGCTGCAGATAGTCGACCTCTGCCAGTGGAATGACGGAAAGCGGTTTTGCTGAGACCCTGAGACGTAAGTCATGACTATAACAGGTACCGACTTACTAGACAGGGCTTCTCTTTTCCGTCTTTATCTCACCGTCGTTCGTGCTCGACTGTGCAATCTTCTGTCAATTGTTGATGCTGTCCTTTTCTGCTCCAGGCCTTAGATGAAAAATGCTGACATGTAGCACTTGCTGCAGTCAAGCGGAACATCGCGCCTGTGGAGCGCTCTCTGTCTTTCTGCTGTGTCTGGAACCTTTGCTCGCATTCAGAATCGAATGGATTCGTGACGGTTGGTGAACACTGTGCGCCGATAGCGAACATCGGCGCCATCGGAACACGGGTCAAACTAACATCGGCGGTTTCTCCACTGAATATATAACTTGACCTCACTCTTCAGTCTTTCCCCAGACTCACGGAAACAAGCCTCGTGCAGATCACCACTGGTAAATTGATCACTCCTTTATCTTAGATCCTCGAGGCTGACAGAGTAGAAAATACTGGGAGACGTCTTCGTCAACATTATTCGATCCATCTCGAATCCACGATCAGAAAACGAGTCGCGACCGCATCTATCA
Organism: Coniosporium uncinatum; assembly: GCA_033119265.1. Lineage (NCBI taxonomy): Eukaryota > Fungi > Ascomycota > Dothideomycetes > Coniosporium > Coniosporium uncinatum. The sequence continues at coordinate 2,699 of JAWDJW010000080.1, forward strand.
ATACGTGCATAGAATGCGAAGGCTGCACGTGCGTCATAAAGACCGCCCGCCTTCGAGGCGCACATCTCCACGACTTCGAGCCTACCTCCTTCTGCGAGAAAGTCAGAGATATCATCATCGAATGCACTACCATCCACGGCGGCTCCGAGAAACAGCGCGCGGGCGATGAGGGACTGGCTTACGACATCTTCGGGGGTCCATCTGGACTTGCTCAAAATCAGTGGCTCCGAGGTCTTCGACCTCAACATCAGTTGCGTTATTTGCAAGAAAATTATATTCGAGGGGACCGGCTTCAAGAACATTTATGTTAATATGAAGAGCGGCAAGGAGACGGAGCTGATCATCAAGGCGATCGACGTGGAGGATGTCTCAATTGGAGAGAAAATCTTCATCGAGATTGATATCAAGGTTGTCAATGTGTCCTTGGATTTTCGTGGTGTCAGCTTCTCGCAGGAGACAGCGCAGGGACCTAACACCGGTGTCCGCAAGCACGAGTTCTCGTACACGTCGATAGGATGGGGATACGTGATCGGCAAGCGTACTGCACGCGAGGCGGACGATAGCGAGGACCGCAACACGATGGTCGAAGCGAAGTACCGTCGCCTTGCCCCAGCGGCGGCAGAACGAGAACCTAGCGCTGTCAAGGGGAAGCACGGCGGCTACTCGGAAAGCTCGTTATCAGACGCACCGGACACCGACGCATCTAAAGGAGACTCTCCTGAGCCCTCGTCTGCGCCTGTTCCGAGGATTTCCACCAACTCGGCTGTGCAATCCGTTCCACGCAGGCTCCATTGGTGTGGCGATTTCCGAGGACGTCGAATCACCGAGACATTCTCCGTAAACACTGGTAGCGAGCCCGGTAACTCAGTCTCTGACGAAAAGGCTACGCCGGTTCCACTTCCGAAGCTGAAGTTGTCGGCCCGCGAGCGGAAAGACGCAAATAAGTTGAAAGCCCGGCTAGCCGCTCGCTGCTAGGCAATGTTGTCAACTCCATTGGGATGACTTCTGGAGTGAGCTTGCGACGGCAATCGGGTTACGGACATTGACAATCATGGCACGGATTGCGAAACAGGGTGGACTCTTCGACATTCGTCCGGTGTTAACGACATAAACAGAGACAGTGCTCGCCGTTGGCGAACCTATGACCGCCATGGTGTTCGACAGTCAGGAAGTCGATGTGCAACCAATCTGCGACCTATCAAACGTGTCTCTCGCTTTGTATGCTCCGTGACAGCAGTGCTTCAGAAGCGATGCAGTTGGCCCAGATCGTGACAGCGCGGCGCGGCTTCAAACACCCGAGCACGGAGCGCACCCGGATTGAACACTGTCACAAAAGCAGGATAACAACTTGACATAATCTACCAAGCATCCAACAACATTGTCAGCAGGACACCCAGGCGACACGGAATCAATCCTCGCGACTACCATCTCCATTAACCAGAGCTCCTTACCACCTGAATTTGCAAGCATACGACGAAACTATGAACCGATACGGCATCACCGACGCCGGCTTTCTCTTCGTTCGAGGGACAGGCCTTGACAACATCCCCTTTGGCAAGCACGATTCTTCTCGCCCTACGAAAGCCATACTCATCGACGCAATGTACTTTCGGAGACTCGCCATCAGCGCCGAACATCTAGAAAATATCAGCATCATTGGCAGTCAGATCTCAGACATTGTAATCCTCTGCAAGACATTCAGGGCCCTCCTCATCAAAGGCACTAAAATACGCAGCATACATATTATAGCGACAGAAAAATGTGTCGTGAACAGCGCTTTTTTCTGCAAGTCCGATTTGTCTGGCGTTGTGGTCAAGGCCGATATTTTCAAAGAAATCGAGGCGATCGGTTTTTATATCGAGCCGCGGATTGAAGGACGTGTCGTCGCCATGCCAAAGACCACGGGGAGTTTGATCCATTTCGACATTCCGGTGGGTCTGCAGAGTCCGGGTCAAGGAATTGAGGAGACCGAGGACGACATGGAAAGCAATGATTTCGAGTCGAACCAGGATCCAGTCGAAGCGGTGAGACAATCGTTCTCGGTGCGCCCAAGAGCCTTGTCGACGGTGCTGGAGGAGGCAGACGTGGCTGCCACGGGGAATTCGGCGGATCTCAAGGTGGAGACTGATGGAGGGGACCTGACTGGGACAAGTATCTTATGCAATTTGGACGCGCTGTCCATAAATGAGGAAGCATCACCGACATCAACACGGAAGCTAATACCTAATTCGGTTGGAAACGCTCTGCCCGACACCGCACAAGAACGAACGAAGAAGAAGAGATGGTGATGGTGATATCAAATAGACTGTTACAACTAAGAGAGGGTGCTGGGAGCGAGACGAAGCCGGTGTATATAAGACAAGGGACGTTGGAAGGGGGTTCGGTAGTGAGAGCAGCCAAATGCAAAGGTGTGAGAGAAGGGTCCCTCGAGTGGCTGGCCGTCATTTTGATATCCATAGGCAAGAGATTACGTTTGCTGTTCATTGACATATTTTCAAATCAGAATCCACTCTCAACAGATATGGTTGATAGCGTAAAGCCATGATGAATATCAATGCTGATGTGATATGTCGAAGATATATTGGAGCTCGTGCCGGACACTGCAGACCGGTCTCTCATCCAGCAAGAGCGAGCTTCCTTGTTGTCCTGGCGCTCGACAGAAACGCTTGGCCTAACTTTTGTAGTGTTGGAGGCCATGAAGTACAGATCGCGACTGGTGGCCTGTGACGAGCTAGACATAGAATCTTCTTGGTACCATACAGAACTTTCAATGCGTCCAAGCGGTCTCTCTTAAGGCGTCGTAGCTCGGGTCTGGCGTCCTGTGCTCATAGGGGCCAAGGTCTTCCAAGGCCAGTCCGAATGCACGATCAGACATAGTGTAAATCATGAAGATACAAGGGTCGTTCTTTGACACAGTTCGATGGTAGGCGGCCATTGAAATATTGAGGTTGTAACCGAAGGACTGTTAAGATAATACTACCATACTCCGAGGGTTCTGAACTGAGTCGGCTTGCACGTAACCAGCTTCTTCTTACCGGCCGCGATACGGTCGTCAATATTCCTGGTGAGGACTAGTGTAGTGTTTCAGTTCGCGATCCTGTATGAGCTGGCCGAAGGTGCCAATGCTGAACATCAGATGCGGACAAACGGTGGGTACGATTACTTGTTCGGCCAATGTGTTGCATCAGTTTGTCGAGCCATGTCGAGGATGGGGCAGAGTTCGTATCTGGGGGAAATAGAAAAGACGGGTTGCATTGGAGAAATGAATAGTGCGATGATGAGTATGAACCGACGACGTCGTTGCGTGAATACCGTTGTGGTTTCACCAACAAAACAAGCAGGTACTCCACTCCCGCTCAAGTGCCTTTCCAAAACGCGATGTGCTGGTAACACGAAACCCATCGAATGAAAAGCCAGACGCCCACGAGATCGATGCGAACCAGATGAAAGATCCGGTTAAACGGATTGCGCTCTAGTGGCCCCCTTGGACGACTCTGAGGTGTCCTCCAGCCCCAGCACTAGCACACCTCCACTCCTGAACCTTGTCCCACCATACGTACAACTTTGTACCGACAATCAGGAAGCAGCCGGCAAGACTAAAGAAAGTAACAAGGAGGACCATCTGAAGCCAGAACAGCGGGCCTCTGTGCATAGGAGGGTCTCGCCACCGCATGAGCTCTTCTTCGTCTGCCTCTAGCCCTAGCATGGAATCTGTCTCTACAGCGCCTTTCTCTTCGAAGTAGCTGGCCGGTGTGTATTGTGGTGGAGCGTCGAGCTCATCAGCTTTTGAAGCTGAATCAGGCTTTATCCGCTCGTCCATCTCCCTTATCAAGTCCATAGTAAGGTAGAAGATCTTCTTGCTCTCCGCCACGACATCGTCTTTCTCAGCGTCAGTGAAGATGTCCCCAGCCTCATGTAACCGCTTCTTGAACTCCGTCTCGATACTCAAGCCATCATCATCGCCATCGAAGCTAAGGAAACTGTAGCCGAGCCGGTCCAGCGGCGCCGGTTTCGTCGATCCGAATGAAGAAACGCCGTGATGCCGCCAGAAATCGTTACCGGCTTTCGCGAGCTCCTCCCTGATGTACCGTCCGCCAGCGAAGACAGCCATGTACATACACCATGCATACGCGTATAGGGTGTGTGGGTTCGAGGAGACGGTAGACTGAATATGCTTGCGAAAGGCTTTCTGCTTGGGGCCCTCTGTGCCGTCACAAAGAAGGCTCAGACTCTCATCCGCACTTCTCATATAGTCTAGATCCCTCTTTATCCGGGTTGTTCGCTCGATGCCTTTGGGCCGTACGGTGGCGAGGAACCCTGTGACCTTGCTTGAGTGCTTCTCGCTCTCATCAATCGAAGCTACTACGTCATCCCAGCATGCTTCGTATGTAAGATAGATCATGCCAAAGCTCGCCAGTCCAGCGGCAAAGGCGCGCGTGTCTTTGGAAATCGGAGGAAGGGCATTTGGCAGGCCGTCGATGATGAGGTCGCTAAGCTGCTCATGCAGGCCTCCGCAGGCGCGGTTGATCTTTTGAGCGAGAGGCGGGTATGGGCCTGGAGAAACCTGCTCTTGGATGGGACTCGTGAACAAAGCCATGGCGGATAAGATGAAGGGAGAGTGTGGTACAGAACGTTAGGAGATCCAAAGATGCGGATGATGATGGCCGTGATCTGGTGGCGTTCTCGGCGATTAGATAACGACCGCACGTGCCGATGACAGAGACGAACTTCTCACCCTCACATCATGAGCGAGGCACCTCTGTTCGAGGCCACTGGTGATTCCTGTGTCAATGAGGACTGTAGACCTAACTACATAGATGACAGTACCTTCGGCGACGGGCTTCGCTAGATGCAGGAAGCCGTGACCCTTATTACGAGCGCCATGCGTGCGAGCGGCTTCAGGCTTCTTATGTAGTAACTATACTCGAAGATTGTCATCCATATCTCAGAGTATGTTCTGCAGTACGGGACAACGAACCCTATAGTCCTTACAATGTGTAAGCGTAGAAGTCATCACGAGGCTGAGACACTCGGTGACCGGCCTCGCCCTTGATTCCCATAGTTATCCCCGTCTTACATCTTCAAGCTCTCTAGCCTCTTCTCGTAGTGCTCTGGTCCCACATGGTACGCCATAGCTCATTCGCTCAACCTGCTTCTGCCGAAATTACATCATGGCCGGACCACGTAACAGTTATCTTTCTGACCAGCCGTACGTTCATGCGAAGCCCAAGTTCTATAAACAAAGAATCATGTCATATCCCCTGGTCCATCTAAGCAGCATTTGTCGCCCTATACAGAATTCGTACAGGCTTCATTAGCCATGAACCCCATTCCTGTCATCCTCTGTGGCAAGGCTGCAGCAGTAACTATCCTAGCGTCTAGGGCTTTGCTCCCGGAGATCGATGGTGACTCTTCTTGCGGTGTACCTGCTCCTATACACCAGTGTGACTGATGTCTCACAACAGTTGTTCATGTGTGTCAAACCACCGTTACAGCGTCGACCGAAATTCCCGCAGTACTCCGCGGTGAGCATATCGCACCAGCTTCTGGCTTAGGAAGCAATACTTCTAGAGCGGAAGAGAATTCCTGTCGCCGTCATTGCTGGCGGAGGGTTCTCGCCTGAGGAATTTGAGGCTGTGTATGCCACTGTTTCGGCCGTGAAGGTAGTCCCGTGGCTACGTGCGGACAACTCGAGGACACCGAAAGCGGACTTTCCACCAAATCCTATCTACCCTTATAAGGTAGCGGAAAGAATCAAAGCGCTTGTTAAGGAGAAGGGATTACCTTTTGAAGGAAAGGAGGTAGTTGATGGGGAGGTTTGGGACTGGTAGGAAGGAGTACGAGAATGGAGCAAGGAGTTTGGTACAACAGACAGCATAAAGGTGAACCTCCAGTCTTATTTGTGTAATTGCTCGTACCATCATGGTGCCCTTAAGGCGTTCTCGAATCTTTGGAGTGAAGCCCGAGATCATGTGGCACTCATTGCATTCAACGAGTAAATAGAACGAGGAAAATTGCAATGCCTTCTCTCAAACGCAAATCATACGCAGCGTCGACAGATGCAACCACTTCCAACAAGGAAGCGCGTCTCAGCGGGCAGGATCTCCAAGAGCTCGACAAAGATGCCCTCATCAAGCAAGTGCTCGACTTGCAAAACGAACTGGACCCTTTGAAGGCCCAACCCGTCGCTGGCAGTCCTGCGCTTTCAAATGAACAAGTTGCCGAGAAAGCGGAGCACGCGAGGAAGCTCATGGTGCGAGGTATCGAGAAGCAGATGAAGGTACTCATTCTAGTTCCGTTTGTTCACAACCCACTATGGATCCAAGCGATACTGATCTCCTCAAAGTGGAAGCCTTCATGCAAAAACGGTTCTGCGCGCTTCAGCTACGAAGGTGTCGTCGCTTCGCCGGCAGTCTTCCAGAAACTCTTCAACTTGCCGCAGGACTCGAAGAAGAAAATGTTCTAGGTAAAATCAATAACTTTAAGAACGTGGCGGGTGAGGCAATCAGTACGAGCGTGCGGTACGATTTCTTGAGGATTACGGGAGAGCATGTCAATGTGAGGTGGAAGTAGGGGAACATACGTTTGCTGTCAGTGGGAGTTATGGGAAGTAAGACTGGAAGCTCGAAGGAGAAGGAGGCATGAGAGGTGTTATATTTGCGCCTGATGCAAGATATATTTTGAAATGCACGGGGCCTCCGCCGTACCGACCCAGCATACTACAACACCTTCCGGCCACGCGCAGTCTGATCTTCGGTGACCACAAACCGTGCCTTGTTACTTGAGAAAGCGCAGTGAAGGCCATCGTTGATAAAGATGTTCTTTCTCGGGATATATCAAAGAAGAATCAGACCAGACGCAAAGCGTAATGCGCCGGCTCCATCACTAATTATACGATCGAGGTTCTCGTGAACAGAATGCCATTCCAACCACAAACAACTCTGAGCCAGCCAACAAAAGCGTATCAGCCTCGTAGAGCGTATTACCTCGAAAAGAAACCAGCAGAGCCGACGAAAAAGAGCGTTGAAGCAGGACGCGATTGGCAATGGCCACAGTCCTGTGTCCCCACGAGACGAATCTATCTGGTAAGTGAGGACACAAACGATCGGACCTGGGGTGGGTATCAAGTCGTGCGAAGTTGAGCACAACCAGTCGTATGTCTAAAGACGCAACCGCTGCGGCGCATACCAGGAAGTTCACCAATTCAGTCCAAGCTTACTGACCCAGCTACATCCCATTCAAGAGAGTGGAACTTGCTTGCCCTTCATCACCTTCATCCTGAGGGGTCCTATCGGACGTGGGGACGATGAGACTCGACCCGTCTGGTTCCAGGATCCGAAGCATCTGTGGGTTTCTCGCTATGCGCACAGAGATTTAGCTTGATATCGTCAAGAGAGCTACTCTGACCCACGTTCACCCTAGACCTGAAGCAGCGTTGCAGGTCGTTACTCTGAGTGTCCGAATCGTCGTTTGGCTCGACGTCTCTCTTCTTTTTCGTGTGCCAGGTACGTTGGGCTTGACATATGAAAGTATCGTGAAGACGGTACCTGTCACTGCCGCCAGTGCGAATATCTGGAACGTTGTTCCGGCTGCGTGCCACCTCTCCAACCGCTCTAACATGGACTCCCCTCCTGACGGTCTGCTAGGCGATACAGGTCGCCGGGCTTCCGTTGCAGGTTCCTCGGAGCGCATCGCAGGTTCTGAAGTTGCATTGGATGACTTAAGTGAGCCATTGCAGGTGGTTCCGGAAAATGTGTTGTAGATGTCGGACGGAGCGTGTTTGTAAGTACCGGAGAAGGGGTGTTTAGTACCGGAACAGGAGCGTTGATAGATACCGGAATGGGAGTGTTTGTAGATCGCGGAAGGGGACTGTTTCCAGGAGGCAGGTACCAGCCGTACTGCCATCCTGTTGGCGGCATCATAACCTTAAGATAATATTGTCATTGATATGGTCATGGTGCGCGAATGTTAATACTCACCAATTGCAGGAGGTAGACAACCGGTCTGCCAATCGTTTTGTAACCACATGGCTGAGGAGCATGTCTGTTCCGGAATCGTTATATCAAACGCGAAGTTGATCTCATCAGCGAAGGAGTTGTCGTCCAAACCTCCCGTCTTGGGCGTCATGCTTTGCATAGTAATCGACATAGTCAACGTTGAGGTAAATTGTGGTCCCTACAATCGTTGTGCAAAGGGGATGTCCGCATCTATAAGCACCACATACAGAGGCGCAGTTGACTCACGCGTCCTCAGATCTCGATACTGCATGATGCAACACTGCAGTGCATCTGTTCGGCTCGGCTGCAGCGTGCCTGCACTATGAAGGTCTCCAATCACGGACCTTGATCGGTCGCAGACAGCAGGCTGTCTCTTGGCACGTTTCGAGGTTCTGGTAAAGAACAATGATTGTTGGACACCAAAGAAGCTCTTGTGATGGTAGGCAGTGCATTTTTTCGTTGATCAATACCTTGGAGCAGCATATTGGGGAAGGAGGCGGAGGCGTCAACAAACAAATATAGGGGGCCTGAGGCTGAGCCGGACGCAGACGTTGGACGCGCAGGGCCTGGACATGATCTAGCCACTGACAGCTCGATTTTATATAGAAGGGGCATGGGTGAACCTTGGCAATTATTCGTGCATCCATGACGCTGAGTCCGACCCGTTTGGATAATCTTGAAGCAAGTGGACACTTGCAGAAGACACAGGTGTGTTGTCCAGCCCAGTCCCCTGCGGGACAGCGATGTAGCTAGCTTATCATATCGTACAAATCATACCTACTAGCTGTGAAGCAGGGCCGAGAAAGCAACAAACTCTGGCGCCGGACGCCTGGCCGCCTTATTTACCCATCGCCTCCCCAGCAGCAGAGCCCACATCCGAAGCAGCGCGGCTGCCACCACGAGACTTCAAGTTCTCCTTCCGGTTAAGCAACTCAATGCTCGGAGTGATTGGCGTGAGTGGAACACTGCCACTACCCTTCTTAGCCGCCGTGTGGCTATTGCCAGCAACCTTGGCCTTCGGCAACGACAGACTCGGATTGTTCTTCTTGACCTTGAGTGGTTGATCTTCGTTCTTCGGTAG
>JAWDJW010000081.1:0-11647 GCA_033119265.1 Coniosporium uncinatum
TACAAAGAGGAGGCGCTCTCTGTGCATCACAAGCAAGGCACATGGTGAAGCAAAGGGAGATAGACCATATGGTAGCAGCTAGAGCTCTGCTTAACCGTGAGGTAGAGAGGCAAGCTAAGCGCCAGAAACTCGACCACACAATCTTCCTCACGTCAATACGTGTGAAGGCAAGAGCCAGGCTTGCTCTCCTGCGTAAAAAGAAGCTGTTAGGAGTTGATCTGGATGCACGGTGTATCTACAAAGTTCAATAGTTTGCAGAATTGATCGTTGAGGCGATTTGTTCGTTGAGAACGTCACCACCCGTTACGGTGGTTGTAGTGCATGAGGAGCGAGTGCATACGTAAGCCACGGGTAGTAGAATGGAAAATTGGTACCATCGCACAGCGCCCTGCTTTCGAGTCGTTTTATCGGTACAGTACTACTGCCTTACGGGAGGATGGGCCGTCTGGTGACAGCAAAAAAGATGCTTGGCGAATGAATTACCAGTCATCTGCGCAGACTGAAACATTGGAAGGAGAAATCCCCTTGTTTGCATTTTCTTCTCCACACCCCGCATGTTCATCCTGTTCATGACGCATGAATGATCGGCCGCAAACCTCCGAGTGATCGGTTTGCAGGTCGCCCAAATGAGCCTAGTCACAGGCCTCCAGCTGTCAAATCATTTGACAAGCGATCCGTTTACTGACCGGTCTTGGACTGCGGATCGACGATGTGTGACCGACCTTTGGGCGACGGCATCTCCATACTACTTGGCGCTCAATGTTCGCTGAAATCGCTGACTGGGGTAACGCTACCTAAGTCCCGAAGACCCATTCGTCTCAGAAGCATATTCTATATTGCTGGCCCCTCTCCTTGAATAATACTGTCCTTGATCACATTTTCTGTCCCGGTCGGCTGTCCTATATACCCACACCGCGCTGCGAGTTCGCGAGCCTGACACGATCTATCCCTTGGAACAGCACGGCTACAACCCAGCCTCTTCTTCTCTAAAGAAAGATCGCTCAAAATGTCTACCGCACAGGCTCAGAACGTACGTCATGACTATACAGCACATCGAATCAGACGCATACAGCGAATTGAGATCTAACATCATCTCTAAACAGGACGTCCAAGGCTACCAGAAGGAAGCCGCCGGCATATACGGCACCAACGGCCACAGCACTGCAACCGCAGACCACCCCGATGGCGCCACGAAGCAGCGCGTTCCGTACGATTACGGCGGCAACCCGCTCGCGCACATGGCTACAAACGATCCCACTCTCCAGCTTCCTGCCTTCGGTGGTGCATTCCAGCCTGGTCTCTACCGCGCGCCCAAGAGTAACATCGCCAACCCTGCGCCTCTCGGTCTCTGTGCCTTCGCTCTGACAACTTTCGTCCTGTCACTAATCAATTTGGGAACTCGCGGAGTCGCTCATCCCAACATCGTTGTCGCTATCGCTTTCGGATATGGTGGTCTCGTCCAGCTGCTCGCTGGTATGTGGTGAGTATTCAACAGCAGCCCTTGAATGCCGCTCAAGGCGCCTTCATTCCAGCAGTAGCTAATATCACAACAGGGAAATGGCCGTTGGCAACACATTCGGTGCCACAGCTCTCTCCTCATACGGCGGTTTCTGGATTGCTTTCGGCATCATCCTCACCCCTGGTGGATTTGGCATCGTTACCGCATACGGCGGCGAGACAGACGGCTTTCACAACGCTTTCGGCTTCTTCCTCATGGGCTGGTTCATCTTCACCACCCTCCTCCTCATTTGCACGCTTCGCTCAACGGTCGCCTTCTTCTTCCTCTTCTTTACCCTAGACATGGCCTTCTTGCTGCTGGGTATTGGATACTTGCTGCACGGTCCCAACGGTGGCGCGCCACAACATGGCTGCATCTTGGCTGGCGGTGCGTTTGGTATCCTCGCTGCGTTTGCGGCTTGGTATAACGCGCTGGCCGGTATTGCGGACTCGACCAACAGCTTCTTTCTCATCCCTGTTGCGCATTTCCCATGGAGGTAAGATCATCTGATCATCGTTCTCCCTTTTGAACTACGTGCTGACAACCTTTACAGCGACAAGGGCCGCGAGAAGCGTGGCAAGGTCGACAATAGCGAGGCGCGTGGCCAGATGGACGTTTAGAGCAGCACAGCTCCATTTCTCATGGTGACAATCTACAAGTCGTTGCTCCGATCCTGAATAAGTGGCGTAATGTTCGGATAGCAGCCGCAGCATGCGCGAAAACGGCACGAAAGTGACTGGCTTTCTTTGTTATTGCGCCATGTATATACCTTTTTAATCCAAATACCCAATGAACAACACATCAATTCTCAGACATCAGATCTGTATAATACAAGAGTGCCTACAGTGTTCTACATTCCGCTACATGAGAGGGGCATGCGAGGTGTCCGCTCCCCATACTGCCAGTTCGAATTATCGTAACCTCCTTACTTACACTGAGTCGGTTTTGTCTCCCTCCTCAGGCGTCTTAATTCCCTCCCTTCTGTCCTTCACATTTCCGCAGCCTCCAGCCCTGTACATTTGCAGTAATCCTGTTCCTTGGTGCCCTAACTTGGTCCATCTCTTTCACGATCATGGCTAAGAAAGGTAGACGTACCTGCAGTAGCAGATTTGTTCTGTTTCCCACCGTCCATCTATGCAATTTGAGGACTCCAATGTGTGGGCGACCGCAAGTAAGTACAGGGGCGAGAGGACGTCCTTGGCCTGCTCACATCTGCTCTCACTCTCATAAGCAAAGAGAAGGAGACGCACACCTTCGTTTGTGCAGCTACTATTTGTTACAGAGTTGGGACGCGTTGCTGCTCCAGGACGCTTTGATCTACCATCGATTCACTGCGATGTCTTTGGTCTCGAGATTTTCCTGAGGAATAGTTACGAGGACGTCTGCGCACAGCCTGCTCATAAAATGCTGTGACGGATTTCCGCACGTTATGAAGCATATGCCTACGTCCAACAGCCGCTTCAGATGCTCCAGGTTTGTTACAACAAAAGACGACATATTGATAATTTGGCGATGGTGATGAAAAGAATGCGGACTTCATCAACCGGAAGAGAGAGAGGTGGGAGGGATCACGTGATGCCGAAGGGTGGCCGACGACTTGAGTAACGGGACATCCGTGACAGCGACATAGAGTGTCCGAGAATCGGGTACTCGGAATTGCTACTGAGGCAGAGTTGTATGATGAAGAATGGTGTGAGGTTGGTGATCTGGCGAGATGTTCGCTGTGAGTGGCTGACGCTTGGCTCCGAACCTTAGCCCTCACCTTCGACGGTAACCGCCGAGAACATCAGCATCCAGCACGTCCGGCTCAAAGTACCCAGGCTAAACAACTCCTCGCATACTACGAACCGACACATTCTACACGGCCGCATCGTCTTCGAGTCATGGACGGTCAATTTGGAGGCATTTAGCCTGAATGCACACGATATCTCACCCCAGAGGCGTTCCCTAGGCCTATCCATGCACTCCACATGACCTCGTCGGCATAAACCCACCCGAGAGGTCCGGGGACACAAGTTGGGGACCCCTCCTGGCTATTCGGCAGAAGCTGCATCCTACAAGGACGATCGGATGTACAATAATGAGACACGGAACACAGTCAGCTCACGGGACGAGAGAGCATCAAGAATGTGCACAGCATTCCAGAAGGAGCTTGCCTTGACGATTGCACTTTTGACTTATCGTCATCGAATGCTTGACCCAGACGAGGTCTTTGACAGCTTTTACAAGAAAGCCTGTCAGTCAGCTTTCGTCAATGCAAGCATCAACGGGGAGCTTGTCGAGCACTGCTGTCAGAGCGTCAAAGCTCACTTCATCGACTTCTTCAAGATGTTACCCTATGCCTCCGCGGCTGACATACGCTCTATCCAGAAAAGTGTGCATTGGGCCGTAGTGAAGAGCAATCGCTTCTGTCTGTTCTGCTTGATGAACAGCACGCAGCATCTGCTTCCTTGTGGCCACTCCCTTTGCGAAGAGTGTGTGCAGATTCGTGGAGTGAGTGTCTTTGGAGATGAGTCTACATACATGGTGACTGGCTGTGACTTCTGTCGGTCGCAAGTGACCGCACATTTCTCCTTGAAGCCTGTGACAGCGGGCTACCGCCTGCTGTCCCTTGATGGTGGCGGTACAAGAGCGGTAATCGCTCTGGAAGAACTGAGGCTGCTACAAGAATCTCTGGGTCCATTCTGCAAAGTCCAAGATTTCTTTGATATGGTGATGTGGACCAGCTCGGGTAAATGAAGCTACTTACACTGTCCCTTCCAGACTAACGCACCATCAGGCGGCATCATTGCTCTCACACTAGTCAAATGCGGCTAGGAGCTGGAATGATGCATCTCGACTTTCATCGACATTGCTAAGCAGACTTTTGGGGTTGAAAAACACCGTTCAGCGACTGTAACTCGCCGGTTGTGGCGTTCGCTGCGATGTTGGCTGACTGAAGGCAAGTGCGATGCATCTGCGTTTGAAATTGCACTCCAGAGCATTCTCGGTCCGAGAAACCGTCTCCAGTGGGCACCCAACAGTGTTGCTGCGAAGGTCGCTGTGACTGCTACATCGATCTCGAAGCCACCCGCTTTTATCTTCTCCAACTATAACGCATCAAAGTCAAGGAGTAAGGAATGGCTACCGTGCTACATGCCCTAGCTGATGTTGTTCGCAAGATTACAAGCACCTTCGACCCGTCGATATTGGAGACGAACCGTTTGTTTGGGAGGCGTAAGTCGGATGGTGATCTATGAAAGGACTTGACACTCACAGATCCTGCAGAGCGCGTGCGACTTCAGCGGCGCCGAGGTTGGTTACCTATCATCCGCAAACTGGCCAGTAGATCACGCGCTCATCCTTGGCAGCCTCTTTCCGCCCATCACTCTCCGCGCTGGGGGGCGCCCTTCAAGACGGTGGCCTCATCAACAACAACCCCATCAAAGTAGCGTACTCGGAAGCCACCAGAGTACGGCCAAAGGATACAGTCACTCATATCGTCTTGTCTCTGGGCACCGGGACGAGCCAGGACCATTCTCCTCAAATCTCGCATTTTCGTCACAGTCCAGAGAAGACCTCGTTCGCCAGACTCCGTTACCTCCTCTGTCATGGCTTCGTAACTCGGCTGGCCGAGTTTTTCTGGTAATCGCTCGATGGCGAAGCCACTTGGCAAGAGTTCATTGATAGCGTCGATGAAGTGGTCAAGAAGGTCTCGTTTCGATTCAACACAGAACTTCGAAACGCTCCTGACCTTGACGATGTCTCCCAGATGGAAGAGCTCACGAAGATGGTCCGAAGAAAGCCCGAAGGCGCTTACAACCGCCGGCAAGTGCTTCTGACTCTTCTGTCCTCATCTTTTTTCTTTGTGCTTGACTGTGAACCCGAGCCCGAGTCCGGACAGTATCGTTGCTGGGGAACAATACGGTGCCGTGGGGACTACGAGAGCGTGATCAATACCTTGTGAAAATACTATAGTGTTCCGTTCGAAGTATTGAACAATGATAAGGCGATCGGAACAATTCGTGGAGTGGACGACATCTGCCGACATTGTCGTTTGCTTCGTAAGCCAGTCAACTTCCTGACCCCAAGCCTGGAAGAAACCGTAATGATCTCGTTGAGGCTCAGTGCTCAGAACACAAAGATTATCAGCAGATTTCCTCAAACTATGCGGTGGTCCGTCAAGCAGCAAATGCTGGATACTACCTTTGGCACACCGAACCAAGGTCGCTTGGGCGCGATAAAGTGTCTCACCTGTAGCTCTTCGAAGAAACGAAAGGTAGGGGAGCAGCGAGCAGGCGGGAAGAAGCGTGCTCGCCTTGGATACCAATGATGCATGGTGCTCTCGGTCTACGATCAGAGCGTGGCTGTTGTTGCCCGGCAAAGCGACATAGATAGTGGAACGACGGGAGTTCGGTCGTCTGCAAAGGTGTTCTGCATGATCTCCTTGCTTTGAGATTGGCTCCACCGCAACGATCTGTTGACATGAGCGGAATCAATACAGTAACGTTACTCAGATTCTTATGGCTGGCTCTGAAGCTCTGTGATTTGGTGGCGGTCTATTGATGCGAGCGTTTTGCGAACAACCTGGACTTATTCTCGCTTGCAAGTTGTTGTGCACAGCTGGGCGGGTGCCCCTCCATTTTCAAACCACCACCTCTCTATAGTAGATAGGTTAATATCAACGCAACCACGCATCAAATAGAGTACTTCTTGGTGGTGATATTGTTCATTAAGGTGGTCTCCAAGAGGCTATGAGCTTTGTACTCATTAATCGCACGATTGAGACCCAAGATCTGCTTAATCACGAGTTCGAGTGCCTCGCCCGTGCCTCCCCCACCAAGCCAGTGGCCAGAGACGTTACCACCCGACTATATGGCAGAGACCGAGTTCTCGGAGGGTGAAGAAGCTGCGCTCGCTAAGGAGCCCGTTGGGAAGCCAATTGCTGGTGTTACAATTAGCCAGGAGGAGCTTACAGAGGTGCTGAAGATGGTCGATGAGGAAGCCAGCCGTGAGGCAGAGCAGCAGCGCCAGAGCCAGATATCGACAGAAGATGAAGCTGAGGTGGTTCGGCCGCCAGAGAAGGGTAAAAGGAAGGCTTCAGTGGTAGCGGAGCAAGCCTCGGAAGTGGTGGTAGATGGGGTAACCACCCGGGGTAGGCAAGGTGTGAGAAAGCCAAAAAAGGCCCTCCCAGAAACCACGGGACACACACAGCCCACATTTAGGTCGAGGAAGGTGCCAAAAGCGACTAAAAGACCGCCAAAAAAGGCGTCTTTACCATCGGCGGCTACCAAGCCCGGGGCAGTAGTGTCTAAGCCGGTTGAGAGGCGTAGGAAGAAGCAGATACGTGCTGCAACACCACCGCCTGCCCAATCTCAGCCAGCCACGCCGGCGGGGTCGTCTCCTCTGCATATCCTGAGCCCGAACAGCCAAAAGGTAGTGCAATTGCCTGAAAGACCTAGTCCACATATAGCCAAGAGACAGAGGACTGCACCGGAGCCAAAGGCTCCACCTAAATACATCCTCAAATCGAAGACCTTCTATCACAATGAGAAGGTCGATAGTTGGGATGAGTTCTTCGAGGTAGATAAGCTGCTCTTTAACCGGTTTACGCAGAAAGCAGACGCCGTGGCTCGCTTGACTGCAGAGGAGGCGGGTAACCTGTATACGGTGTTATCTCGTATTGCTACTATACATGGCTCCGGTGGCTCTGGCAGCCAGATCAGCTTCAGTGATCAGAAGATCACTGACCACATTAGCTGGGCAGTCTTGCTGGGCAAGGTTCAATCGATGTATACTGCTGGGAAGAAGCTTGTGACGGTTGAGGTTGAGACCAAGGCGGCGAGGCGATCAGATTGGCAACCAGAGCCAGCTGCTCCTGTTGCCGTCCCTGCATCAACTCAAGCTAAGAAGGGGTCTACTCGGCCTCCTCTGCTTACACAAAGTAGCCAACCGAGTGCTCGGGCAGCTGCAGAGAGAAGAGAGACTCTCAAAAGATCCAAGGCCGTATAGTCGAGGCCTTCTCCTGTGAAGGCAAGCACTGCAAGGCGGGCTCATACGCCTGTTTGATTGATGAGATGAACTCACAAATACACTATCGTATCACCGCTGATGATATCGAGAGACTGGCTCTGCGCGTTGACGCCAATATTGGCACGGTCAATGAGATCGATATTAAGAACCCTCCGCAAGATTGGGTTGACCAGGTGAAGAAGAATATATTTGATAGTGAGGGCAACGTGTAGCAAGAGCGAGCCAATGTGCAAAGCTCATCTGCGATGACGTTCTAAACGAGCTCAATAGAAATGTCGATTGATGTATATGACATTGTAACAAATTCTGGTGCTCCCTAACTTGATCGTGGCCAGTGTGAGCGAGACTCTTCGATTCCGAAGTCTAAATATCACGGAGCTTTGTACCGCAGCACAGCGATCACACGGGCACGACTAGATGGGAGCCTTCTTGATGTACATCGTCGTTCTCAAGGAACATCACTAATGTCCATCCCTGGGTCGCGAGAAACACCCCGTGCCGAGACGAGTACACTGTCCAAGCATCTCAAGCCTCTCTCTCGTAGTCAGTAGATCCCATTCCTCAGCCATCTCTCCCCGACAAATCAGTCTGCGACTAGAAAATTACCGTGGTTTGGTCGTGTTGTCGATCGTTTCGCTTAGGGCACCAAGAGCCACTTCATCTGTATCCCCCTACTCCGACACGACTATTGGTCACTCTGCGGTTTTCGGGGCCCTTGTACGAAGGTGCTATCAACAGAGAATACGACTTCTGGCTTCGAGGAGCATAATGCACAAGGAAACAAGCATGCCGAGTTTATCCGGACTGAGAGAAGGGTGCACAAAGCGCCACATGTCTTGGCGTAAGAGCTTAGCGTGCACTAGCGTCTTCGTACAATGCTGTATGTGAACTAAGCAAAAACTAAGCTAGCTGTATCACCAAGCTAGCTGCACAGTGTGGCGTACATTCTCGAAGCTTCTATGGGCATCGCGGGCTTGGCTGTCTACATTTTATGTTACTAAGCTCCAGTTCACCGATTGCGACATCACAGCAGTTGATGCCTTATACAAATCTGTGTGGCCCTGGTCAGAACGAGCGTGAACCTCAGAAACTCCTAGTCCGATCTATACACCCGCCAAGACGTCAATCCAAGTCTCAGTTTCGACGAGAGATCCACACATCGGCCGCTCCTAGCTACAGCCAAAGGAAGTCTACCATGAGGGGTGACAAGGCTTGTCTCCATTTGCACCTGTAGACGTTGACGTAGGACCATCAAGGCGACGAACCAGAGCAGCACCTGTACCACCTTATGTCCTTCACACTCCATCAGTCCGATGCACTAGCTATGTCATTGTGACTCCTCTCGCTATCAGATCTGTCTAACATAACTCATACCAATAGAGCGAGCATTGTCAACACAAACCTAAACCTGCACGCCTACAATCGACTCGACTCGCCGTCCATTACTAAGCCTGTTATACGCAAACGCTTAGTATCGCGCCAGTAACCGTATGCGAGCGAACAATCCCTTCCTTGCGTCTGCCCAGCAGTGGCACTGCGGATACATACATCGAGATATGCAGCATTGGCTTCAAGTCAGCAGCAGAATAGCAGATTCCGCATTCTGCGCCTTCCGAGACAACTAGATGATCGGGCATCGGGGTCACGCGATCCCAGCAAGTGCGACTCCGCAAAGCAGGCTCCGATAGAAACTCGCTCCAAAGATCTTCGTGATCATTTTCCTGGTTTCAAGACAGTCTAACACCGTGTATTTGTCTTCTTGCGAGCCTTCATTGGAGACTCCGGAAATGGTTGGGTGAAAATGGAAAGACATCTGGTGATAGGACTTTCCCTATGCCAATCGAAGCCGAGCTTCTGCAGTAATCTGTGCCGCTTTGGTTTTGGTCCTAGGCCTCCTAAGCTAGGGCGCGGCTTTCCCTGCTCAATCTGCTCGCTCTGGTCTTCATGCACCCAAATTGTCCGATATTTTTAAAGCGTTCAAGCGGCCACGTACATCTTCGCACTCTGTATGGTCATGTCCGAAGACCTTCTCATATCCTGCAAGAGCTGTTGAGAACATACGCTTGGCTTTGCTCGATTGCCCAACATCCCGAAACAGTATACCCAGGTTGTAAGCAGTGTTCAGGCCTGGCACGTACCGTCCGACTTTGCTTGGGCCGAGTGCCTTTTCGTACCCTTGCAGCGCCCGCTCGTACATCTTCTCTGCCTTGTCCAGCTTGCCCTGGGACTTGTAGAGGTTGCCTAGGTTGTTGACCGTATTGAGTGTTGACGTGTGGTCTCGGCCCCATGCCTTCTCCTTCCCTTGCGGCGCCCGCTCGTACATCTTCTCTGCCTCCCTCAAATACCCGTACCCCATGAAAAGGTATCCGAGCTCAAACGATACATCGACATCAACCTCAACTTCCACTCCGTCCGCGCCTGCTTGAGGTTCCCTGAGTATCCAGTCATATACTCTTCGCGCGTGCGACAGTAATCGTCTTCCCAGCTTCCAGTAAGCATGCTCAGTCTCCCCAGGCACCATCGCTGATACCAGACGCGCTGCATGCTGTCCAAGTACTTCCCTCTCTCTGCCTTCCACTAGACCATTGCACCAGCGATGCAACACCGCATGCATCGAGTGACTCCCCTCGTCTTCGTCCGCTCCGGTGCGCAGAGTAGCCTTCTCTTCGACCAGCGAGTACCGTGAGAGTACTCGCATTGCATCCAGATACCCTAGCTCAGTTTCTGCCAGCTCAGACAGCCTTTGTGGTATGTCCTTGTTCTGTACCCCGTCTGATCTTGCAGCTACCAGTCCGTACCATAGCTCGCTATTGTCTAGGAAACCCCATAGCCTTAACAGGTCTGCAGCACCTTCGCTTTCGCCCTTGACTTGTTCGTAGGAGATCATCCATGTCGCAAGCATCGGTCGGTATCTATATTCTTTGAGCAGCCAGCGGTCTTGCCTCTTGATTAGGTCCGTCCAAGTGCGCTTGTACTAGTTAGTGTACTTAGAGACAACCATGTTGGTCTCCCGCAGATACGTGCCAGCTTGTGTGAGTGCTAGCGGAAGTCCACCGAGCAGTCCGAGAAGCTCATCGACGCCTGTACCATCTACTGTTAGGCGCACACTTCCTATAAAGTAGGTTTTACACCTCGGCTACTCACCGTCAAGCGAATGCCCGCACTGTTCTCAAGCACCAGTCTCGATTGCGTCTCGTCGAGATTGCCTACTCTCACCTCGTGCCACGCCTGCCATCCCTGGGACATACGACTAATTACAAGCACGCTTCCATGGTCCGCTAACGACAGATACTCCTCCAGGGCATATGCCTGGCCGTCCTGTAATCTGCCTCTAGGGTCGCGGTCGACGTTATCGATGACGAGCAGCCAGTGCTTGTTCGTCGGAAGACAAAGCCATCGAGTGACCCCTTCTACAACAGCTTTCGTGTCGACCTTTTCCTGTCGAAGGCTCTCGATGGTGTCTGCAGGCAACTCGTCTCTCGGTAACTGCGCCGCGACGTCAACCAAGCTTTGTTCCAGTTGTTCTCTTGACGATCCGTTCAGCCAGAACACTGCACTATGTCTGTGATGGTGTTTCCGCGCGAACGCCACTGCCAGCTGCGTCTTGCCAATGCCGCCCATTCCGTGCACGACAAGCACTCTTTGCCGGTTCGAATGTGGCGGGCCGGAATAGAAGTAAGCGTCGAGCTCTTGCGTGTACGACTCACGCTCGACGTAACGTCTGGTGTAAGGGATGCCTTTCAGGCTAAAGGGCACTTGGTGTTTCTCAGTATCTAGATTGGGGTTAGCTGATAGCTACTTAGCGGCTACAGACAAGTAACTAGCAGGTGCGTGTTTACATTGAGACCGAGCTAAGATCTGTCCAGGGCTCTCAGCGGCCATCTTGCCGAGGACATCCCTCACCGTCAAGAAGTCCTCCTCGGTCGGCTTGCCGAACTTGTTCATGAGGAAGTGCGTTCGAGAGAGCGAGTACTTGGCTGTGTCGTCTGAAAGGTCCAGACACCCGGAGGCCTCGCTTACGACGAATCTCTGCTGTTGGGTCAGAAAGCTATAGTAGCGAAGGAAGGGCGGCTTACCACTCGCTCCTGTCCGCCTACTATCCCTCCGACGTTTGTCGGCTTCAACTCGTAAAAGCAC
>JAWDJW010000082.1:0-11600 GCA_033119265.1 Coniosporium uncinatum
CCCTGGAACATCGCCGGCTTGCCTTGCAAAGCTATCAGAATGGGGCTCACGGGGGACTGTAAACACATGTGCCCATACCCATTCCAATCTAAGCACAAATGCAAGGTTGGACACTCCGTCAAGCCATCGTGCAACGACTTCCTCCGCGGAAACTGCAGAAAGGATGGGAAAGTGTGTGGAGCTGGTGAGGTGTGCGTGAAGGGCCGCGCCCACCCAAAGGACGAGGCGGAGTTGAACTTCAGGCAATATGCCAAAGCCGTGACTGATTGGATGGACAAGCAGTATGGCTTCAAGTAGGTTATAGAGTTTGAGCTACACAATGATGAAAATATTTGAGTGGCACTCCATTTCTTCCCCTTCTCTTCTTGCTGGAGCACAAGGCTAGAGAAACTAGGTCACTTGTATGCCTCTGATCTATCGTCACACCCAAACCAATATCGGCCACGTTAACAATCTTTCTCATCATACGGGCTCCGTTCTCTGACCAGTTCTGACCATTCCTTAGTCATTTCGAAGTCGTTCCTTATGACCGTCCCTTGACCTGTTCTCGATCGGTCCTCGACAGTATCTTGACTAACTCTTACCCAACCTGGCCACTCCCTGCCTATGTTGCGATGACTTCTTAGCTATTTGACCTTTTCCCTTCTACTGCTCGCTTATAGTCTCTTCGTTGTAGTCCCTTCCCCGTGGTTCCTTCCCTGTCATGCCTTCCTCGTACTCTTTCCTTCTATTCTTGTTCAGCGGTCTCTTTCCTACGAATTTTGCATGAATCCCGAAAAGACGAAGTATGGAATTTCCAATCGCGCTTCCGGCTCCGGTCACAAGGTCCTTGGGGAAGAACCCGGCCTGCATCGACAAAGAACCACCGACAAGGTGAAGAACAGTGGAAGCCCCACATTGCTTGTCTTCCTACAATCGCGTTCTTCAGTGCGCTCGAAACCTCTCGATGAGTGCATGTATGAGGATTCATAAGGCCTGTCTGAGCTTGTTTGAGGACTCGCAAGAGAGCACATCTCTGCATACACGAAGTGAGTACGCTAATGAAGGACCTAATGATTTATCCATCTTCAAGAGCGCAATCAGACTTCGTGCACGCCCGTCGCATGAGCATGTACGACGGAGCTGGGTTCTCTTGGGTGAGCGTGCAGTGCTGCACCTGCCCTTAGCGGCCTATGTTCCGGCGTGTCGCCAGGTACTGGATGCTATTGTACCTAAAGAATTGGGGCCATCCTAGCTGAAAACCAGGTGCATGCACTTGCTGCGCACTCGCCCAAGGACTCCAACTCCTTCGAACAATCACAAGCCATCTCATAGTCTCGTCTTTAACGTATGGACTCCGCTGTGGCTCTTTCCGCACTCACAGATCACGGTTATGGGCGTCCGCACTTGCATGTCGTGAGGGCATCGAGTATCAAGATCATAGTTCAGCAGTCTCGATTAACGTGCTGAAAGCCTATCTGATGAGGCTAGGATTGAACACCCCGGAAGTATACCAAGCGTCCGCAGTCACTGCAGTGCTCCCCTGATAGCCACCCACATGCCTCTGCTTCTGTACGTCTCCAGTAAGCCTGGAAGAGATGACTCCCGAGTCTGCTTCAGTCGAGCTGTAAGTACAGAAGGCAGTACAGAACAGGAGCGATATCTAGCGCTTGGCAAACGACGGTGTCTCGCGTCCCCGATAAGCATCTGTTGATGGGCATGATCGCAATGGCATCGCTGCCTCGTCAAAGCGAAGTCCAGACATCTTCAGCACGATTTGCTCTGTCTCATTCCATACCACGCCAGACCTTCCTGCTCGATTAGCAGCAGTTTCCATTGGTCATCAGTCGCTTACTATCATCGAGAATAGCTAGCACATGGTAGCGTCACGCAGCGCACATGTCAGAGAGCGACACCTGCGATCATGAATGTTCAGCAATAGTCTGCGGTGCCTGCCTCGGCTCTCCGCGCCGGAAGTAAAGATTGCCAGAAAAGACCAATCGTACAGAACACCGTGCAAGTCTCCTGCCGTATTGCGCGCTGAAAAGCTTGGAATGTGAAAGTTTGACCATTTCCATGGCCTTGCTTTGTATCAGTGGCGTTGTACATGGCTCGCGGAGTTATGCTTGGAGCTCCAAAGACGGTATTGGGCGACACGTACGCAGAATGCCAGACCCAAGTCACCCAATACATGCCGAGCTCGACTCAACAAGACCAATTGACTGTACACGGCACTGATACGCACGGCTGGACGTCGCGTTCCGAGATCCGGAAACTGCTCTGTTGTCGCGAATAGCTCAAAGCGCTTGAGATAGAGTGCCGAGAAGGACCTTTTCAATGATCTGCGATCACTGTCGAGGCCCCATCTCGCGAACGAAGACAATGTTTCTGCCTTGAGAAGTGGCTGCGACATATTAACTAGGACATTCATGAAGTCGCTATTATTCTTGCAGGCAATCTGGCGTAGGTAAGGCGCTCGAATACCAGGACTAGAAAGCTCTCCATCGTGATGCAACATCTGGAATACGAGCTAGGTCATCTCTTCCTCGCGAAATCTGGTGGGCAGAATGTGCTCTCTCCCGGGCTGCGTGGGCGCAAATCTGGTGGGATAGCTTGGGTGAGGTTATTCCGAGCCCACCCATCTCTGGGTGGGCTTTTCTTGAACAGCCCACCTAGTCCTAGGTGAGCTCACGAATCTCGTCAAGATTCATGGGAGCACAATCAAACCCCACACAAACTCTGGCAGATGAAAGTAACATGAGCCCGGACAGTTCCTAGCGACTGGATTCTTGCTCAGCCTCAGACAGGACGCAGCTCCTGCAATATTGTCAAAGACCCCAGTGCCGTCTTTGTAGTGGTGCAGGTCTCCGGGTAGGCTGGTGGCAACCATGTCTGCCTCAGCACTATAAGTTACCCCTCGACATCGAGTGCGTTCCTCATCATCACTCAGACAGACCTGCAGCAAGATTTCGTGTTCACCGTTCATGTAGTGCACGCTCACAGTTGGCCCGGCTTCTGCACGGGGCGAGAAGCGGGCGTGTCTAACCGCATGTTTCTCCCCGAACAAGAACAACGTACCAATGATCTGAGTACATGCGTGGGAGTACGTCCACCATGCTGTACGACTGCCTTGTCAGCTGCAAACGCAGACGAAGCGCTCTCCCCCAATCTCGCGATTCTATCCTCACTTCGACACAACGAAGAGGCTCGACCAGCAACCAGAGATCTGGGTCAAGCGCTCCAAAAGCTACATACGTACACCGTTCAATCACACTGTCCTACACCCGGCAGAAGACCAACAAGCGAGTCAAACATGACCCATTACCTTTTGCGCGGCGGGATAGCGTGGCCACCAAAGAATAAGGAGCTTCGACAGATGGTCTATAGATCTGCACACCTCTCGACTGGTAGAGCCTAACGTGGCCGGCACTTTTCGCAGCAGGGCGGTCACTCTCGTCGAGGCAGCAGAATGGTACTCGTATCAAGGGTAACATCTTGGCAAGGTGCTTGAGATATCTGAAGCTGGCAGACCGCATACAGCGTAAGCGGTGAAGAGCGTGGTGTATGTGGCGACAAAGAGCCTGCTGTATTGCAAGTCACATCCATACATGACTGATCCAAAGAGCCCTAGAGGAACCTCGAATACGAGGCGTTATGTGGTTCAAGTTCTTGTACGATAGTTCAAAGGCTCGCTAGACCTCCTGCCACGAACCGAACAGTAGTCTAGATTCGAATGAGTCTCAGAAATGAACTTCCGCTGCCTTAGCTCTGCTCTCTTGCCGAGACCCTGCTCAAGTCACTCCCTCGCGGTCACTCTATCAGTATAACCACTGGGACTGTCCCCAGAGTTTCTCACATAGACTCAGCGCTGACCCATGCATATCGCCTCTAACATGGCCAACTCTTCCGGCGAAGATGGCCTCAACCTCTCCCCAATAATGCTGCTGTATGTGAAAGAGAGCATATTGATGTAGCAGCTCGCATTACAGCTGACACCTTCCCCAACGACTATCTTTGGAGTCAAGAAGTCGCCAGTCGAGTCAAAAAGAAGCGGAGGCCTAGAGGACTGGAGGTGGCAGAAGCAGGCTCGAACCCTCACAGACAAAACATCAGGTTACCAGTACGTAGGCAATGCGTAACTTCAGGCACGATCTCCTCCTCTACGGAATGTGAGCGTTGATATAGCAACTTAAGTCCGGTGGAGAAGACCAAGAGCCTCGAAGTCGTCCAGGGCCTGAAGGCAAGCGAGAAACCGTTGACGGCGTTATCTTCAAGCCTCAATGCTATCAGCGCTGAAATGGTTCAGGCCGTAGCTTCGCCAGTGATGTAGTGAGGAGGAACCCCAGCGCATGCTACCCCAAAAAGCATCTCGGCCCATGCCAACGAGCTGTGGCAGGGTTGAGTATGCAGACTCTGATGCGGAGTACGAAGTGTTGAGGTGTAAGTCACGTGATCTCACCAGTCAGCAGAAATCTCTCCATATCCTCTCGTACTTAGCTACATAGATGATCAATACACCCTTTATCACAAAGAGCACGAGGACTCCGACTTCGACGAGAGCAGTATGTGATGACGTGTTGATTGACATTGACTGAAGTTCAAGAGATAGCTACAGGCAGAAAAGGGGTATCTATTGACTGATAATAAGCACGTGACGTATACACGTACAGTATGATCCGTACGTTCGAGCAGCTGTGTGAACCGTAAGTCTGGATTCAATCCGACAAGGCGTTCTTGTGTTCCAAGATCCCAGTAAGAAAATGTATCAACACCACAACGGCAGCGGTTGATCTACGCAGATAGTGATATGCTCGCGCTGGATGGGGTCAACAGCGGGTCTGCGATCACGACGGCGCGACAACGTACTAGTGCATGTGGCCAGGAAAGGGCCTTTGAACATCATTAGATTCTCGCACCAAGAGACGCAAGTGTAGGCTTCTTCGAGCGGGCAGCGGAAGTTACTTTGAGCGAGCAGCAAGGGTTAGCTGGAAGGTCAGCCTTGTCGGCACGGGCGAGCGCCTCTGCAGTGGCAGAGACGTTTCCTGAAGCATCAGCCTCTTTCTTGAGCTCAGAGTCGACTGTGTATCTTGTTAGCACGCTTCGAGTTGAGGAAGAGCAAGACGATGTACATTTCTCCAAGACTTCCATCGACACATCAGGGTACAGTGCCTTCAGCACCGAGCTGAAGTTCTGATACTTTGGCCGGTCCGCCTCGTCCAGGAAGTGGTAGTTGTCATCGTTGTCTTTCCGGACGGCATCCCGCAGACACCAGCCTTACAGCATCCAGTTCGCAGGCGGATTATCGTCGTTGCGTGGGGTCATTCCATACGCCAGGAATGCTGTGCAGAGATCACGAACGAAGCTCTCTCGGGAGACTTGACCTGCAGCCGTCTGCAGGATGGACTTGAAGACTTTTGCGGCGACGAGGTGAGGCTCGCGCCCCTTTGCCGTGCGTCGGTGGCATCAATATCCTCGTGCCAAGTCTTCTCGATGAGTGTCCTCGAGAAACAGTCGAAGCAGTGCAACTTCCGGTCAGGCAACGGATTTTGGCCACTGGGGACGAACGCGTCGAGGTTCTTTCGAACCCAGTCGTCGTTCAATGGGCTCGAGTCTGATGTGCCCTATCGTCAGAGTTCATGCCTTCATCCTGCACTTCGTCGTCCTCGTCGTCCTCAAACGGGTCGAGGTCCACATCCTCGTCGCTCTCCCCTCGGAACACCTGATGCATGCGGCAAGCACCAGGTCTGAAAAGGTACCCGAAGACTGCTCGACCGTGACCATGGTGGCCAGGCTGGCAGCGATATGGCATATCACGCTCAAGCTCCTTCCCCAGCTTATCTCCATGGAGACTTAAGACTTGGGTGATGAAGGTGCGCTCAAGCAAGCGGCGAGCAGGGCCATGGTGGAAGACTTTGGTAAGCTCTTTGAGGTACTGATCGAGCATCTCCCAAGAGACTTTGTCTGTGGCCGTCCGCGTTCACGTTCGGTCATACCAGGTGTTGCTGGTCTCGCGAGCGCTCGGGTTCATCTCCTCGAGGAGATGGTTTGGAAGCAGAGAGGTTGGCTCAAAAAGCCAGGCAGGTAGAGACTTAAGGAGGTGGCCGCATTTGTTGAGGAGACCAAGACCAGCCTTCAGCTGGTTCGACTGGAAGTAAGTGTTGTTGCCACTTGATGAGGCGTAATCATAGTCGACCGAATGCCGTGAGACTCGTGAAGGAGGCGAAATGTGTCGGCCAGCGTTGCGAATTGGGTCAGTGGTAAGCGCGCGCACTGGCAAAATCCTAGCCACTCGAGCTTCGAGATGAAAGCCTGGTCAACGAATGGACACTCCCTGAAGTCGATTCTGCGGACATTCTCGGCGCCCAAAAGCCTCATGATGGACTCGCCCAAGACTTGGATGTTTTGATACTTCAACGGTTCGCAATCGGTATTGTTGCCGCGAACTTGGACAGAAAGGCGTGCCCCATAATTTCCCTGACACCGGTTATGTTTGGTTGTTCAGGACTGTCATATCCGCACGCTGCTTGTCGCCGTGTTCCGGATAGTGGCTGTAACAGTAGCTTGGATAACATTTCGAAGAGCTGTAGGGCTGTTATGAGGGGTGGTGACTGGGCCCTGCGCTTGCTTCGTCGGACTCGCACGGCTAAGTTGGAAGACGAGAGAAAGCCGTTGTCTTCTGAGCTAGCCTTTCATCGTCAACGGAGATCCATCTTCTTGGCGCGACGTATTGATCAGTTGTTGTGTTGATGTTGTTCGGGAGGGCGCCAGCAAACACCCAGCCTTGGCGCTAGGCGGCGCTAGTGTTGGGTAAAAGTGACAAACCTCAGTCGCAAGCCCACATCACCTGCAATTTCCGAGCATCATCAACTCAACTAGTCCGCCGAAAACCCACGACGACACAAACACATCCACGAACGTTCCGATCATTGGTCTGCGAGGGTCGACCATGGGGGACGTTGGTACAAGTGACCATCCTCGGGTAGAGACACTTCCAGATGACGCCCAATTTACCGAACCCGGATGTTACCACAAAACGGTAGACGGTCATGACCTAACCGTTCTTCATAAGTCGTATCGAAAGCAAGAACGACCCATGTTCAAGAAGAAGAGTGTTGTCGACGTCCACCTGGCGAAGAAGGCTCCGGTCATTATCCACGTCCGTGATGAGGGGGTTGTATGGCCTGAGAAAGGCAGTAACGCGCAGAGAACATTCGGGTCTTTCGTAGCGAAAGTGGAGTCCACCATTGCAGAGGACCCAACGGAAGCGCAAGCATTTTCGAACGAGACACCATCCACAGGATCAATTCGAAAAAAATCCGTCTACCTCCGCACATCGGCAGATTTACAATGCCCCTCTTTCTGCATAACCATCGTTCGGGACGATGAGTCTGAGGTCCACTTCACTATCTTCGCGAAGGACATAGGAAAGGATAACGTTGGACAATACGGTCTTAGGTTCCTGAGCGGCACCGACGAAGAGATGGGAAACTGCATGCCGATTGACGCTGAGATTCAGGGCGTATGGAACAATCAGTCATTATGGGAGACGAGGATCATCTTGAACAACCAGGATGTCAGCAACCGGGTGACATGGACGAATCTGCCGAGTGAGACACTAGCAGCCATTCAAAAAGCCGCTCGGAAAGGCAGAAAGCTCAGCGAAGCGGATTCGCTTATAGCCCATCTCAGCCGTTCTCCTGAGTTAAGCATATATCGTAGGTTCGGTTCGACGGGGAAAAACGACGCGGACCGAGAAGCTGTTCGCAAACAGTACGAGCAGTTTATGCTTTCTTCCATGTACGTCACGTTCAAAAACGGAACATGGTGGTGGTGGCAGGATCAGACCGATGGTGAAGTCGGTTTATTCGATCCGGCGTTCCCGTTTGACCACATTCCTCCTCCACGATGGACAGTTTTGTCATGGAGCGTTCCATCAGAGCGAAACGACCACTGTTACACGCCTTCTTCATGGTCTTCGCTCGAATACCCTCCAATCATGCCAGACTCGGACACTATGGCCTTTGGTCTGCTCCTGGGCATCAATCGCGAGCGACAGAGTTTTGAGCGATTGATCGTCGGCCTAGTCGAAAACAACGGGAATCGGCGACTCCAGGCTAGCATGCTACCGCACGACAAAGATCGGGAGATCTTCATGATCAGTCTCTGGACTTCTAGAAAAGATTGTAGCGGGGACTGGCAGACCATAACACCAGAGCTTGAGACCCGCGTCAAAGTCATCGTTTTCTCGGGGCAGCGAGAGTATACTTTCCACGGCGAAGTCATGGAGGACATTTTCGGAATCGGCGGGCATATCACATGCGGTGTCCGTGCGAAGGACTCGAATATGCATGAACTGCACTTCTGGCAAGACAGGACAGTGGAAGCAGAACTTGTGTTCGTAAGCGATGCCACTACCTTCAACCGCCTCGAGAACACAGTACGCAAGATACGAGCGGGCCAGCAGCGGAAAAGCGGCGTCGACATTCCGGCTCTGATTCTCAACAAGCCAGTCATTGTCGAGGGGCCAACTTGGCTCTCCCAGAACGCCTCGCAGGCTTTCTTCCACAATGCGAGGAAGCTGTGTGCTGGACGCAAACTTGATGCGACACAGACGAATGTTGTCATGGACTCCATCAAATCTGTGGTGGGAGGGACGTACGTATGGGGCGCAGGAGGGACTGGAAAGACGGCGGTGGCGATGACGACAGCAGCAGCGCATATGTTCTGGAACAACCAAGAAAATACCCGCCATCCAAAGCGCCGCGTAGCGGTCACTGGACCTTCGAACAAGTCCGTGGACGAGGCTTTGAGGCAATTCATGAAGATTGCGGAGAGCGAGCAAGAGCTACGGGAGCTTGTTGTGGTTCGCTTTACAGGCGCGAATTATGGCAGAAGAGCACAACGCGCCTGGCCAGTACGGAATGCCACTACCGAGGACGACAACGAGGCCGAGGAGGGTGGAGAGCACGCAAACTTCGCTTTGTACGACATGCTAAAGCGCGTCGTCGAGCACAGTAGGGTGCCTGACGCGAAGTATGACTTTGAAGTCCAGAAGGAGGCGTGGATGGACAGAGTGCGTGGCACAGAAGGCCCTTGGAAGGAGCACATCGATGGATTGGGCAATATCAAGGAAGATTTCCAGGCCAACCAGAAGAAGGCCACTCGGGAAATACAGAGGGATCACCACCAGGCACTTTCGAAGATCTTTCTGAGCGATGTCGTCGATGCTGTTTTCGTCACATGCAGCAGCTCCGCCCATGAAGCTTTGAAGGACTTCCCGGCGAAAGTAGTCTTCGTCGAGGATGCAGCGCATGGCACCATTCCAGATGTTGCGACCGGGTTGGCGACCTGGATGGAAACGCTTGAGCATGTCTTTCTGAGCGGAGATCACCTGCAGCTCCGACCCAGGCTCTATACCGAAGGCGGAAACGAGTGCTTTAAAATGCTCGAAGTGTCACTGCTCCAAAGAATTGTCGAGGACCCACTGAGAAGGTACGAATTCACTTTCCTCGAGCACTGCTACAGGTCGGCGCCGCACCTCACGGAGTTCCCGCGCTGGTTCTACCAGAACTACAACCCAAAAGGCGAGGACCTGAAGCTTCAACTCATAGATGCGGAGTCCGTCAAGGCGGAAGACTCTCTGCAGCTAGCATTCAAGGCTTTCATGCGACAGTCCTTTGGCGACGCTTGGAATGGACGCTACCGCGTTGGGATCGACATCTCTGGGGAGGACACCTGGTCCGAAGTTGCTGAGGGCAGCACTTCCTCGTTTAACGACGTGGAAGCGGAATCCTTGCTTCATTTCATCGTGGCTATGTTGAACTTCAGGATGCCAGACGGAAGCCAACCCTTCACAGCAGCAAATATAGGCGCCGAGGGTCTTCTTCAAGAGGGAGCCATCGGCGCTACAACGGAAACGTCACTGGAGGAGAGTGATATCGGGACGCCCTTCAAATCAACGGACTTCGGTATTACCACGCTGTATACTGCCCAGGAACGCCTGATCAAGCTGAAGCTGGCGCAGACGGGAGGCGCCTTGAAGGACATGAAGGTCTACACCGTCAACAAGATTCAAGGTGGGCAATTGTCAATCCAGATGATCAGTATGGTCATGAACGTGGGCTCGACACTCGGCTGGATCACGGATAGAAACCAGCTCAACGTCCAATTTGGGCGCGGTAGGCGGATTCAGATCGTTTTCGGTAATTGGCTTCTGTGGTCCTGCATGCGCATCGCTCCCAGGTTAAATGGAGTCAAAAACAACCCGGCGTTCTGCGAGCTCGTTCGCCAGTTCGTCGAGAAGGACGATATCATCGGGTTCGAGGAGTTCCAGATGTTTCGCAACGGTGTGAAGCCAGCCAAGAATGGGTTTAAGAGCCGCGTTCGTCCGCTTCTTCCGCGCGTAGACTCGTGAGGCGTACAGGTCCAGCAATGATGAAAGACCGTGTAGATAGCAGTTTGAAGTAATTGTAACGTATTGAATCGATGTTCGCACTGCAGACCTTCCCGAGATGACCTACATGCCCGGAGTCTAATGCCATCACGCGTGAGGAAATTGAGCTGAGCGTGCTGCCGGCAGTCGAAGTAGGCGGAACCCACGATCGTGTGAGAGCGTGACTGCGCGTCAGCCGCGGCACACCCAGTACGGGAAGAATCTCATAAAATTGTGTTGCCAAATTTTCCACCACTCCTCACCTCACTCTTCAAGGGCTTCCACCAAGCCCGCTCCGCGGAGCGGAATAGCGGAGCGGACGACCGACAAGAGCTTCCGTGTATGGCGATCTGCTCGGAATGACTTCACAGCGCGTCTGCCATTGAAAGCCAAAACAAGCACTCACTGGCGTCAGGCTTACGTACAGCTAAGGGCGATCAAGCGTTCGGGCGACCATGCATATCCCGCATCAAGCTCCGGGACTCCGAGGGGCGTCGAATTTTGCTCGGAAGGCGCTCGCCGGAGCCATTGAAGATGTTGCCAGGGTGCGTTGCAAGTCTCGCGCCTTCGCGCTCTCTGCATTTCTAATACAAAAGAAAAAAAAACTAGCGAGAGCTCTTCCACCTTTGTCCCTGAGAATCTGCGCTCTTCGCCTTCACAACGTTTTAACCCATTGTGTGCATTGCTTGCGCTGTTATTGACATACCCGTTGCGCATCTCACCAGGGTACTGTTTTGCATACAGAGCCTCTTCGCCTGCACGCCGTGACGTCTTTCTGGTCGAATCCGCTGTCGGGGAGCTTATCCATTGCTTACACGGACTTCTACTCTTTCTCGTCATCTTTCAGCTTGCGACTGGACTTGTACTTCACCTAGAAGCCTGTCAGGCACTTTTTACCTATCGAGCTAACTTCTCGGATCCCGCAGCTGCGCTTGACATCACGCGTGCAACATCCTGACAACGAACCGTACCTTTGAACTTCAACTTCCGTACGCCGATCCTCCACCCTCCCTTCACAACATTATGGCAGTAATATGGGGTCTCGACCTGAAGGAAATTCAATGGGGCAAATTCAAGAGCTCGTACATGTGGAACAATGAATACCACCTTCGGCGCACCAAGTTCATCGTCTACCAACTCGCGATGATATTCTGCGTCGTTTCCGAGTCACTAGGCACAGCCGCGCTAT
>JAWDJW010000083.1:0-11573 GCA_033119265.1 Coniosporium uncinatum
GTCAAGAGAATCGAGAAGCTGCCGTATAAGAAGAAAAAGAGCGAGCGGTTTCGGTAAGGCAGATACGA
Source organism: Coniosporium uncinatum (assembly GCA_033119265.1). Classification (NCBI taxonomy): domain Eukaryota; kingdom Fungi; phylum Ascomycota; class Dothideomycetes; genus Coniosporium; species Coniosporium uncinatum. Next base: position 69 of record JAWDJW010000083.1, read on the forward strand.
GAAGGGATTTTTGTTGTATGTATGCTGTACAGTAAGTAGACCTGCTTGTGAGCTGAACACTCAGTGTCATCATTTTCGAAGGAACCAATCACAATCTACCTTCCACCCTCAATCAAGTTCCGAGAGACGCTTACTTGATCAAAACGAAATCCAAGGCCAACGCCAGAAGAAGCGCGAAGAGCGTATTCAGGAGCGCACCCTTGCTTGTCCGACCTGTCCGACGGCCATCACAACGACGACGATACCGACGCCGGCGAACCCGACGCCGTTCACACACACGAATACGCCGCACCCTCAGAGCCTCCCTTTTCCCTCCCCCAGCCTGCGGTGCAACCGCCTCAGCTTCCTTTTTCCACTCTCCCCTCACCCAACTCCACTCACTTCCTCCCCCACCCAACCACCCCTCCAATCTTCTTCCTCAGCCCCAAAAAAGCCCCCCGAATAGTCGACGCAGCAGAGGACGCCACACTCCTCTCCGACGCCGCCGCCGTCACCGCCGCAGCGGGCGCAGCGCTGACCCTTCTCAACGGCCCGCCCAAGACGGCAGACTCGTCGCTCACGGTGGGGGAACGGGATGACCGGCTGTCCATCCGCAGCGTCGGCATCCCAGACTCGGGAGCTTGAACGTGGCTGTCCAAGTCCAGGAACGAGATCTCGTCGTCGTCGTACCATGAATTTGGACCGTATGGTGCAGTGGGGTAACGCTGCGTAGGGAAGGGCGTCGGGGGTCTGTATGCTGCGCTGAGGTAGCGGTTGTCGTCGTCGTCGTCTTCATCGTCCAGGCTGGTATATGGGGTTGGAGAGTCAGGACGAGGGATGGCGTAGGGGGTCGGGGTGCGGTGGAGGAGTCTGGCAGAGCGGGGGGAGTGGGGGGTACGGAGTAGGAAGTCGAGCATCTTGGAGTAGCTTTGGCTGGTGGGTTTGTTTGGTTGGAAGTGTCGTATGGTGTGGGCGGTCGGGTGTGTGGCGGCAGTGTTAAGCTGGTGGTTGATTATGCTGTGTACGATCGCGGTGTGTGGAGGAAGATGGAGGGTTTGGAAGCTGAGATCGAGTCTTTTATACGAAGGGTATGTACTCGCTCTGATGGGCCTATCAGGTCTGCTCGGGCGTCAGAGTGAGGCAGAGCGAGCGAGGGGAAATGTTTGGTATCGTTGTACCATAGGTGGATGTGATGGACTACCAACTCTCAAGCAAGAAAAGTAGGGTTCAGACGAGGTATACGCTCTGGGAGCACAGAAAATGTTGTCCAAAGAACGTCTTTGCTCAGCGGGTGACTGACGTAGCCGACACGACCAATCTTCTCGTCAATGCAGGAGGGCGAACATGTTCAAGTCCCGCACCGCGGAGCAGAATACCTCCTTAGTTCGACGTTATAGGTCACCCAGAAGCAAGCGATCTATGGTCCGACAGTCTTCATGTCTGCACGACAAGTCGGTCGCAAAGTGGAAGCGAACAGAATACTGCACTATCCTAACGCCTTATAAGCACTCGAGGAGCGTCTCGACCAATGTCCAACTTTTGGCTATACCAGCGGGTGCTCTAGATCGTCAGCGCTTGGTCTGGCCTTGCGAAAAGAGTTGACATAGAGACGCGGGGATGAACAGGACCATAGCAACGACTGCGCTGAGAGAGTAAGTCTAACAAGACTTCACTTTTCGTCGAACTTCGTGACACTGACGAAGATGACAAATTACAGTCTTAGCGAGGCGGCAGTAGAACCAGAAAGGCTGCAGAGACACGCGGTTGACCAAAGGAGACGGTACGTGAAACATCACTAAGAGGTCTCCAGGAGCTTTTGGTTCGATGTATGAGTCCTGACTTTTTACGACAACAACGGTCGACAGTGGCGAAGGCGGACGGAACGTCGGTAGCGGGAATCTCCGAACACACGCTCTGGGAGTGCGCCTCACACTCTTGAAGATTCAAAGGAATGTAATGACGGGTCTTCGTGTACAGGAGCTGTGGGCCCACGCTACCACGCAGCCACGAGTAGCTGCGTTCGCAGTGACAGTTCCCTGTATCATGAGAGTGATTGATTGAAAGTAGAAATCATGCCTTATGCGCAGAAGATTCGATATCCAGTAACGCAAAGCTCCACTGTACTACAGCGACTATACGCGCTTGGGACATTAACTCACGTACTCCAGACGAAAATCTAATGGCTTGCACGGAGGGAATGATCAACCCACCGCCTATACTCTGCTCGAGAGCTACGGATCCAGATCAGTCGTTAAGCATGGGAGATACTCCAATCGCTGTCGAGCGTCCTCTGCAGAACTTTGCGAAGCCGCATCTTATAATTGATGAAGGAATCCAAGGCTGGAGTAGACATTCTAAGAACGTAAACGAAGAAGCAGGCCTTGCACTCTCGGAGTCTAGCGGCATATGTTTAGAATGCTTCAGTTGTCCTACAGTAGTTGTACGCCTAAGCTTGAAACTGCCTCCAAAAGTCATTAGGCTGCTCGGACGAGCTGGGCCATCTGCGTGTTAGATACGGTCTTTCACCTAGCCGCTCGAGAAGAGTGAACATTCAGTGGACTTGTACAACAAGGTATATATCCGAAGCGCGAACGATACGGCACAAAGACTGCTCAGAAATTTTGCTGAGACGTCTATCCGACTCATCGAAATGATGAGAAAGGGTATGAATCAGGGGCTGTCTTTCTTTGATTACTTTGCTTCAAAGGGAAGACTTGTTGAATCAACGACCAGGGAAAACATCTTGCACGTAAGATACTATGACGTGTGTCCAGTTTGAACAAGGTGTTGAAGGGCAGAGTCAGATCTCCACGTGACCTCTCCTGTCGTTCTTAGCGCCACACCCCTGGAACACCACCCCTGCGTCGATCTTCCGAGCGCCACACCCACATCCAGCCCGCAAGCGGAAAGTCAACTCTTCCATTACCATAAACACACAAACCCAAATACAACAACCACAGCCTTTCTACCATGCTATACAAACTCACGTCACAACCTCGATCAGACAACCTCAAGATGCCAACCCGCGCACAACAGCACGTCGCTCACCTCGACGGCCTCATCGCCCAGAACCTGCGCAACGCACAGGAGCTGCAGGCCCTCCTTTCGCGGATCAATGCTGGGACCGCAACTGGGGGTGCTCTCACTGCCGTAAGTCATGCAAATGCCAAAAGTGCCTTACATGATGAATACACATCGTACCAACTCCAATATCGCAGCTCCAAACAACGATCAACATCAACAAAACAAACACGCAGCGCATCAAGCACCTAATCACGTGCGCATTCTCTTCAACATCGTCCACGACGAGGACGACGACGACATCGACAGAGCCGCGACCGCAGCAGCGACGAAAACGAAGCATCGAGCACGACGACATCACCGCCGAAACCGACCAAGATCTCAAACTCCCAGAGCCGAAGAGGCGTAAAGCGTTCTCCGAGCCCTCTCAACCACCATCACCACTGTCACCGCAGCAGCAGCAGCGGCACCAGCAGCAGCATCACCAGCAAGACGACCTACCAACAAGCGCATCATCATTCGACCCCACTCCCGCACCAGCCGTACCAGCGCCACAGCGGAGACCGGTGATCCAGTTCGAAGACATCAGCGCAGAAGTGACGCGCCGGCTCGTCGAGCAGAAGCGGCGGAACGGGTGGGTTGACCCGATGACGCGGGACCCCGTTCCGCAATCTGGATCCGGATCTGGGTATGGGTCTGGGTATGATGGGTTTGGTAAGGGTAGGAAGAGGAGGGCGGTGGATGAGGGTTTGGTTGAGGGGGAAGAACGGGAGGATGCGGAGAGGATTGGGGAGGGGATGGGAGAAGAGAGAGCGGCGGACAAGGAGTTCAAAGTACCGGGGAGGAAGGTCAGGAGGGTGAGGGGTCAGTTCGTTGAGGAAGAGCTTTGAGGACGACAAAGATGGGAGGGAATGATATTGGCCGTAGGGGGCTGTCGGGTTCATCGTTGGTAGCTGATGAACAGTCGTATGGAATCAAGGCTCGGATATAACTTAGTTCTTCAATGCCGCTTTCGTATGAGTGATTGACAGTGCTTCGTCAACTATCTAGCAATGCATGAATCGATTGGATTCATCTCGAGCCAGGCTTCCAAACCCCCTGTGTCCCGCCAACGCCCTGTACGCCCGCTGTATGAGAGGGATACGCTCAAACGATCATTATTGTCGTAGAAGAGCGGTGAGAAGCTTTGATTAGACATTTATATCCGAGGACTTCGCACCAGCCGGCCGCCGGAGACCTTCCTGCACCGTCGTTCTTCCCCCAACTCATCCGCAGCACACCGTCGCCTCCTCCTGTGGCTGCAGCGTAGTGCCAAGCAAGATTGACTCCCACTGAAAGATGAACGCGCCGATGAAAGCCCCAATGAAGATGCAGATGATGATGTATCTGTTTCCATCCAGATTAGCGAAAAAAAATTCTCCATAACGGTAAAGTGATGGTATGGTCTCTCACCCATTGTAGTACATGGCCAACAGCATCACAAAATACGCAACGGCAAACTGCAGCATATGCAGCAACGCCCTCACCGCCTGCTGCAGCACCGTGGGCCTGAACCTCAACTGCTCGGACGCAGCAAACACCGGCGCCGCGACCGCACTCGCGCCAGGTTTGCGCGTGCTGCTGTCGTCGTCGGAAGAGTTTGGGTTGCAGACTGCGCGCTGAGTGGTTGGAGGCGGGACGATGATGCTGCGCTGCCAGTTGCGCATGAGCAGGCGGTCGTACTCTTTGGCGAGGCGACGGAGGAACTCGAGGACGACGACGAGGCAGATGACGCCGATGCAGGAGCCGGCAAAGGCGCCGGTGGAGCGGACGTGCCAGGTGCGGGAGAGGAAGCAGGTGTCGATTGTGTACCAGTTCCACAGCATCTAAGACGAATTCAAAGGTCAGTATGATTATCGCAGGGTTACGACATGTTGGGTGAAGGTGGTAGGTAGCGTACGGAGATCTTGCAGTCGCCGGTGCCCATGTCCATTGCTGCGTGGTCCATTCCTCCCATTGCCATGCCGGTGGATGCTGCGGCCATGGCGCTGCTTGCGGTTGCGCTCGCCACGTTCATGATGGAGGATGTCATGCTCATTCCGCCCATGTCCATACTCGAGGTTCCCATATCCATGGTCATGCCGCTCATGGAAGTGCTCATGTTTGCCTAGGCAGTGGATGTTGAGTGAGTGGTCGGTCTCGAGGTCTACTTTCCGTGTTTGGTGTGGTAGAGTCGAACGACGATGTATATGATCGCAAAGTCCGAGGTTTTTGAGGTGAGCTGATTATTGAAACCATCACTTTTTTCGTTGTGAGAGGATGAGGGGGTTTTGTTTGATCGTACAAGAGAACCAGCATCATGCACGACAAGCCACGACGACCCACCTCGCCCCCATATTGAGCACATTTGAGAAGAATCGCTGTCCTGGTCCCTGCACACCCCAGCATCCGCAGTTGCAGGCGCGGTAACGCTATAGACTGCGGCAAAAGGCTTTCTCCACGTAAATTGGACGATCGACGAGCATGTTATCGTGTCTGTGAGGTGTTGTACGAGTTGGCGTGCATCTACAGCCTCAGTCTTATTGGCAACGATGACGGGGGTTTTCTTTTTGTGACAAGGCTGGCCAAGCAAGGCAATCCCGCGCACCATGTTGCTAATAGATGCCTCTAGACGAGAAAATCCTTCTCTTTTCCTCCACAGACAGATACGTTCACAGCCGAAAAGACGATGAGGATCTGGACAGTATAATAATACCCTTACCTCGTTCTCTGATTGTTGTTTGCTCGTCGACGAATGTAACGCTCTCACGTGGGCGACTGGACCATCCCACAGGCGCAACAACAGTGCATCCACAGAGTGCTCGTGGACCCGGCCACCGGGGTTCTGGCAGGTCGTTTGTTGTTTAGCTGACGGAGACCAGAGCGACATGCTTACTTCGCCGCTCGATCCTGTCCTCGCCTGCAAGGATGCGATACAGTATCGCAAGTTTGCGCATGTTGTCAGCCTCCTCGGTCCCGCCCGCATCAAGGCTCATCCATCATGGCTGCCACGAGCTGGTCCCACACGCCGAGCAGAGAGAGCCATCGCGAGCTTCTCAAGCCGTCAAATATAAAGTCAGGTCGATCTGATGTATTCGTGACGAGATTCGAATTCCGACTTCCCGCTTCTCAACAAATAGTCACGTGGCAGAGCTACTGGCGCTATCAGGATCCCGATGTCCTCTCCTCGTCTCCGGCTAACATGACCGTCTTTCACTATACCACGATAAACGCCCAGGAAACACGCCTCTCCTGAAGTGTTCACTTGCTTCCAGCTGACCGTGTTCTATGCACGCACTCTGTTCCTTCGTTCTAGTGTCCGTCCAGGACGCTAAATACTCCCTCAATATCCTTTCGAGCTGTTAGCCGTTCCTAGGACGCATATCAAGGTTGAGAACACATGAGTTAGATGAGGAATTGGCTGGCGGCCATAAGTGTTGACAAGTCCTCCTGAAGAGGCTCAAGCATTGCTTGTCCGCTCTTACGAAAGGGAAGCTAGTCACCGTCCTACTCGCATGTGATTCAGTACTCATCAACGACTCTGTAGTGAGTCTGTCCGCGGCCCATTATCCTATTCCAGAGGCCATCAGGCACTACCCAGCGAAGACGACCATTAATATTCGCTTTGCCTAGACTGGACGGGTCCCCCGTCATGCCAGCTTCTATCGACGCAGGATCACGTCCACCATTCCATCCAAAGACTTTATTTTGATTCCGACCAGTTGCAGAACACGAAAATTGCTTATGCTAGCACGAGTATCAGGGCCACGTCGAGTTTCATCACAAGTCTTGGTCTCGCTCCCCCTTTTTTCTTTTACCTTTGTATTGCATCAAAAGACAGGTTCAGCAGACACACACTGGTCGTTGGCCCTGCAGTTCCATCGAATAACCTCTTGCAGTCAGAATCTTGCCGACCGGCATATTCCAGCTTCATGGCATTATTTGCATCTCAGATCAGCCCTGAACTTTCCTCATAAAGAACATAGCAAGAGTTGGTCGTCGCGTATGTATGGCAGAGATCGTCTCAATGGCAGAGTCCCACCAACCTTGCGGAATATGCCTGCACCCCCACCAGTCCAACACGCGCATTGATCTCCGGATACATGCATGCGCGCGTGCTTTTGAGGCGGTTTTTGTACATGCTCGAAAAGTCAACTCACTCAATTTCAGACCGTGGACCTGGACTTTACTTGATCACTGACCAGCGTCAAGACTGTTTTCGCCCAATCAGGATGTTGCTGTATAACAAGCCGCAGGCCAAGTAGGTGTCCCATGTTATTCACTTCGTCTTTTCCACAAGCTTCTGTACCTGTCAATCTTTGCTTTATGCTGCAGTAAGGCGTTCTTCAAGTGCTTGGAATCGCAAGAGTCTCATCTTCTTCATTCGTTCACTCTGGCCGACAGTCAGTCGTGACCAAACATCAAAATGGCAGATGCGACAACAATGTTACTTGTTGAACGAATGTCAATGGGCGGCGAGGGTAGCACTGTCCCCCTCTGGTTCCAAGGACTTCCCATGTCCGACCCTCGCTGCCGCAACGACAGCTGCCTCGCCTTCTACGCCGCGCATAACGCTTCTCAAGCGCAAATCAGTTGGGCAAGCCAATTCGAGTACGGATGGTGGACGTCCTGGATCTATGCCATTGTCATCTTCCTCTTCGCCTGTGCCTACCTATGGCGCGTCACGACAGACAGGAAACCCCAAGCATCATCTTCCGCCGGCATCAAAGCGAGCCCCAGCATCGTCGACAAAACCACCGCTGTCCTACGAACCTTCTCCTACCGCCGCCTCAGCGGCCGCCTAGCCAACTACCTCGCCCTCCCTTCCCTCGGCGCCTGCCTTCTCCTCCTCCTCTTCACCGTCGCCCTAACCGCTATGACCTTCGCCCAACACCCATACTACCGCCCTTACCGTAAAATGGGCTCACCGCCCCTCGACGTCCGCACGGGTCTCATGGCCGCCGCGCTCATCCCGCTCACGGTGGCGCTGGTGGGAAAAGTCAACCTCATCACCATGATTACGGGGATCGGGCACGAGAAGCTCAACGTCTTCCACCGCGCGGTGGGTTGGCTGATGTTCATAATGAGTCTCATCCACACCTTTCCCTTTATCCGCCAACAGCTCGTCGAAGGCGGCTACCAAAAACTCAAGGCCCAATTCTACACTCCCGGCGCGCTGGAATACAACGGCACGCCTCCCCTCGCGATGCTCTTCGGCCTCGCCGTCTTCTCGATGCCTGTATGTCGGAGACTGGCGTACGAGGCCTTTGCGTGGAGCCACGTTCTCCTCGCCGTGGCCTTTCTGGCGCTGTGCTTCTGGCACTTTTGGGACATGCTGGATAGTTGCGATTACCTGTGGGCCACGCTCGCCATCTGGCTCGTGCAGATCTTATGCAGGACGTTTGGCAAGACGTCCGCGTTTCGGCTCGCGGGGCCGTGGATGCAGGGGTGTCCGACACGCATCCGCGACCTCGGGGATGGGGGGATGATGAGGCTGGATGTACTTGTTCCCGAGGACTGGACGTGGGCGCCGGGTCAGCATTGTTTTTTGAGGGTTTTGACGGTCCGCGTGTGGGATAATCATCCTTTTACTATTGCGTCGATTCCTCGACGGCGGCGGCGGCGGCGGCAGCAGCAGCAGCAGCAGCAGCAGCAGCAGCAGCAGCAGCGTCGTCGTCCCGCTCAGCCGCCCTTCTCCTCGAACACGGTGTTCGAGAAGGGAGGCGCGGTAGACGCCAATATCGATGACGGTAAAGGTGAGAGGGTAACGGTGGCGTGGAAACATTGACGTTTTACCTCCACGCCCAATTGGGTTTCACCCGCCGTGTCCACGCGCTCGCCACGTCGGATCCGGACCTGCAGATCTCGGCCATCGTGGACAGGCCGTATGGGTCGAGGGTCAGGAAACTGGAGTTTCTGTGCGAGGACGTGGTGTTGGTCGCTGGAGGTGGGGGGATCACGGCGGTGTTGCCTTGGTTGCTGTGGTTGAGTCGGTGTATGGGCGAGAGCGAGAGCGAGAGCGAGAGCGAGAACGAGCGCGAGAGCGATCATCATGGTGATGGTGATGGTGATGATGGTGATGAAGGAAAGCAGACGCGCAGGAGGTGCGTCACCAAGCGCGTCAAAGTGCTGTGGATGATCAAAAAGGAGAGCACTATCGCGTGGGCGGCTGAGGCGTTTCGCGCCGTTGCGAGGCGAGGGGTGTCTGCCGACGTGTACGTCACCGAGGAACAAGACGACGTGGTGGTGGCGAAGGCCGCCAAGTCGGTGGTAACACCGCGGACGGAAATCGATGGCGTGGATAGGGTGGCCGAGGATATCAGCCCTGCGTCTGTGGTTGTGGCGGCGCGCGGCGTCAGTGGTAGTGGTAGTGGTGGTGGCGGTGGCGGTGGTGGTGTTGTAGACGCTGACAGCGAGCGCGGCGAGAAAGTAGCGACATCAGCGGCAGTCGCGTCAACGGCGGGGAACGGCGGCTTGAAGTTGACGAAGCATTACGGACCTCGCCCGCATCTGTGGCAGATCATCCCGAGTCTTGTCGGGAAGGGCAGGACGGCAATGGTAGGATGCGGGCCCGAGAGTCTGAAAATCGATCTGAGTAATGCGGCGGCGGGGTGTCAGGGGATGGTGCTGAGAGGGGAGGCGAGGGAGGTGATGTTGCATACCGAGACTTTTGATTGGTAATTTTCTTCTTCTTCTTCTTCTTTGCAGAGGTCTCAAAGGGTGTATCATGGATGCGGGGTTCTTCATGCATTCCAAACGGAAAAACTCTTCGAGAAGAGTGCCTTTTTTTTTTTTGTGACTTGTGTTTCCTTCCAGCCTTTCCTCGATGAACGGAGGGTTTCTTCGTCTGGTCGATACGAGCCATCTTTGGGCAAAGGTGGTGGGTGCAGTGGATTGGGTGCCTCACTGCATGTAGACGTCGCTGGCAGCCTCACCTCGAAGCCCAAAAAGGGTTTGATTCGATTACACAGAGCCTTTCTTCTATACAACAAACGGAGCACATCCCCACGCCTCAAATCTAGGAATATTGCCTAACCTAGCCTAGCCTAGCCTAGCCTAGCCTAGCCTAGCCTAGCATCAATCGCATCGCCCTCCCCGAGACAGCGCAGGCGAAAGTCTCCCCAGTTTGAGGATGGGGATCGGCTAGACAAGACAAGATAAAAAACGTCGTTGGGAGATATCCCAATTCTGTTTCGATGCAGAGTTTGGAACGAAATTTTTGTTCGTGTGTGTGTGTGTGTGCAAACTCTCCCTACAGCAGCGGGAGCTTCCCATTTTTTTCCATCCTAAGAGCAGCCTTCTCCGACTTGTAGCCGACCAAATCAACGGTGGTGGTGCAAAAAGCACGTGTCGTGTGATTCGCTGGTGAGAAGAGTGTTGCAATCGTCAATCTCGTCGTGGACGGGGGACAGCCATATCCGGGGAACGATTTCCAGTCCCAGTGCGATTATAAACGGTAGAAAGTGGAGCCAGCATCACCGGTCATCTAGTGGCCAGTGGGCTAAGCATATACTGTAATTTGAGGCATACGCCCAACACGTTGGATCCTTTCAGTCGAGGAAGTATTTTGCCACGCGCAGCACATGATTTGGGAGGTTTCATTGATCGAGTTCCTTTGTTGCGCGGCGTAGTACATGACGTTGCAGTCATCCCAGTTTCATTCGGCGAACGCGGTTGATTACTTACGCTTGAGTGAAAGTATTGGGATTGGAATCGAGGACAGTGGTTTGATTGTATGCTGCTGAGCATCTGGCACACGCTAAGCTTCGTACCACTCACAAAAAAGGGAGAAAGAGAGAGAGAGAAAGAGGAAGACATAGTACACATCGAATGTAGAAAAAGGCTCATCGACAGCAGCAAGTGAAATTGTCAGCTCTCGTGCCGTGCCGCGGTCCTGCCATGCCGCTATCCACCCGTGACTGACTCACCCGTCCTCAGCGATCGGACGGATGACTCTGCAGCGACAAACCGCAACCTTCAGCATCCGCAACGCACAAGCTAGCCGACGTTGATGAGATAGTGTGGCAGACAAAAGACCTTCCGCATGCGTTGTTGAGGCGAAACTCCCAGAGTGTGCCGGGCCGCCAGCTGCGCAGATCAGGGTATATTACAAGAAAAACAGGGATTACAAAGGTCATTGGCGAAGTAGTCCGAAACGTTGCCCGCTGGAAGATCCGATCATGAGAAGACATAGCGCGCAGTGCCAGACCTGACAGCAACCTGCATCCATAAATTAGCACATGCAACTGCTCGAAACCAGGCTGGTAGATACAACAGCGAAACGACTCACAGTGCAGCCCTTGCGGTTACACTCGTTCCCATCGCAATAGTGGCCGTTCTCGTAACTGCATTTTCCGTTCATGTCTTCACCTTGAATCTCGATCTTGAAGTTGAGCAGTCCGTCCGGGTTTGTCGGCGCATTGGCCATGATGGATAGCCAGGCCATGCCGCCGCTGTAACCGACGCCGAGGTTGACGGGAGCGAAGT